>PVHP010044814.1:0-13935 GCA_004024765.1 Zapus hudsonius | reverse complement strand
GATCCCCAGCACTGCATACATCTGGTGTGGTGGCACAGACCAACAGTCTCATCCTTGGGAGGCAGAGGCAGAAGGGTCAGATAGTGAGTTTAAGTCCAGCTTGGGCTACATGAGGCACTGTCTGTCTCTAAAAGAGAAAAGAGAAACCAGCCATGTTGGTGCAAGCCTGTAATCCCAGCACTTGAGAGGCAGAGGTAGAAGGATAGCCATGAATTTGAAGCCACTCTGAGAATATATAGTGACATAGTGAATTCCAGGCCAGCCTGATCTAGAATCAGACCCTACATTGAAACAAAAAAGAAAGAGAGAGAAGGAAGGAAGGAAAGAAAGAAAGAAGGAAGGAAGGAAAAAAGGAAGGGAGGGAGAGAGGGAGAGAGGGAGGAAGGGAGGGAGAGATGTCACGCCAACTCTGACGGAGTCTGTGTGAGATATTGCATAGACTGAGGCAGTTGCTTCAAGGAAGTCTGCCCGTTGGAACAGGCTGTGCACTCAAAGTCTTTTGTGTTTTCGGCTGCTCTCTTATCGCTCTGATTTTCATAATACCTGCTAATGGCTCTAACTCATTGTTTCTTTCTAGTTCATTGAATCCACCTTCACGAAAACAGGGAATAAACTATAATGATTTGTTTCCCAAGAGAAAATAAAAAATAAAGTTTTTCCTTCAGTCACTCCCCCATTATTACGAGCAATTGAGAGATTGAAAACAGCTAAAGGACTTTTGGGAAGAGTCCAAGATGACTTACAATAGAAGAATTACTTATTAAGGGAAGGTATTGAGAAAGCGATTCCTAGAACTGAGAGTTATAGGAAAAGACCAAGTAGAAACTAGTAGTATAAGGAAACTCCCTGAGCCCACTGATGCTCCATTGCCTTATACAGGTATCTATGAAAAAAGGTGACAGATGGGTTAACATTAAGGAAAAGAGAATATCATGGTAAACTTTAAAAAACAAATTCTTAATGGTTGAAAACCACAAAATGTTTAAATTGAAAAACAAGCGCCAAGTCAGGCCTGGCCTGACTAACCACAGTTTTGCGTAGAAACCATTTACGTGATACTCATCTGTGCTTTTCTATTGTCTATTCTCATGTACCTTGCTGAAATTCTTGGTTTAATCATTCAAAGAAACTGTAACTGCCTGTATAATCAAAGAATACTGTTACAATAATCAACTGTATATAACTCTGACAAATGCTCTGTAAAATCGCACTCAGATACACTCTCCTTGAGTCTGTGTCTGTTTGTCACTCAGCCGAATCCCTGCCCACTTCTCCAAGGCCCTGATCCTGCGGTCGCAGTACTCGGGCCGAGCAGGTCCGTGGCAGAGAGAGGGAGGGGGAAGGAAGCAAGAAAGAAAGAGAGGAAAGAAAGAAAGGAAAGAAAGGAAAGAAAAGAAAGAAAGAAAGGAAAGAAAGAAAGAAAGAAAGAAAGAAAGAAAGAAAGAAAGAAAGAAAGAAAGAAAGAAAGAAAGAAAGAAAGAAAGAAAGAAAGAAAGAGTCAGAAAGTCAGGTGCAGTGGTATACACCTTTAGTCCCAGTATTCAGGAGACTGAGATATGTGGAAAGCCCTGAGTTTGAGACCAACCTGGGACTACACAGTGAGTTCCAGTTCAGCCTTGGCTAGAGTAAGACCCTGCCTCAAAACAAAAAAGAAAAAAAAGAAAAGAGAAAAGAGGGAGAGGGAGAGGGGGGAGAAGAGAGAAGAGAGAAAAGAAAAGCTCACTCAATGCTGGAGAGATTGATCAGTGGTTAAAGTGCTTGCCTGCACAGCCTCCCTGTCTGGGATCAGTTCCCGAGCACCTCTCTCTCTCTCTCTCTCTCTCTCTCTCTCTCTCTCTCTCTCTCTCTCTCTCTCTCTCTCTCTCTCTCTCTCCCTCCCTCCCTCCCTCCTTACAAATAAATATTTTAAAACAAAAGAAAACCTAATGTTAATGCAAAATCAAACATAAAGCTAAATAACCAGGGTTTGTACTGATAGGAAAGTATTTTAAAAATTCGTCATTTAAAACCATTTGGATACTGAAAAAGCAGTTTGATGAAGGCCCTCTAGGAGCAACAGTTATGAAACATATTTTATGTCCATATCATCATATGTCAACATTATCTTTCACTTCAAAAGAATCACAAAATAATATAAAAATACCGATCATGTCTAGGATAGGAGATACATGAAACTCCAAGATGAGTCCAATGCCAAATGCCAAGGGTCACTAGTAGGTAAGGCAACTGAGAAATGCCAGCAGCTCTTTTCTTCTCAACCACCTCAAGAGAATGTGTAGTAAAGTAAGAGTAGACAGTGGATGAGCAATGTTGCCAGAATTTCCAGAAATGATTTTTTCATCTTTGGAGGCAGTCTCTGTGGTATGTGTAAAAGGAAAATGGAGGAGTATGAAAGCCCAAAGAAATCACAAGTACACCACATAACCAGAGTATTTAGGGAAGCACTGTGAAGAATTTATTTTGCTTATTGTGTATTTCCATTTTCTTCCCAGAACTTTTGAGTGTTCCTGCTTCCCTCAACACCTTGCCTGGAGTCACTACCTTATACCTTATTTAGCTTAGATATGATTGATAGCTTTGGCTACTGCTGCACAGGGACTCTTTTGTAAAATGCCTTGCAGCAAAAACAAGAAATTACATCAGTGATCAGTTATTTAACAATAATTTGTTCCCGCTTAGGGAAGTTTACTACACTAGTTATCTGAAATTATAATATAGTCACTGGCTCTCCTGAGTATGTACTGCCCTTGTCATGAGCATCTATCTATGCATTGTATTTATGCTTCCCTGAAAATGTATCCCTGCTTATCTGTTGAAGTTAGTGATATCTTCTTTCACATCTTCAACTTGCATTCTACCTGAAACTAAAGGTTAATATTTTAAGCAACTATCCCATGAAAATGGTACTTTCTTTGCTAGAAAAAAACGTAAATGATTCTTTTATATAGTACCTTGAGTGACTTGAACACCATGGCAGTAAAAAACAGTGTGGATAAGAGCATCAGACATCTGTTGTAAGCCTTCATATTGTATAGAAGACAGAGAAGGGACAGGAAGAGTGGATATCAGACACACTTCTAGCATCTTTTATCCTTTCAATCCTGCTCCTAGGAAATCCCACAGATTAGTCAGCAGACCCTGAGTCCCCACACTAAAGCTAAAAATATCTTATTCTGATTTTCCTGGTCTCAATTTTTGTTAAAACTAGGACATGAATCTAGGTCACACATTTGGATGCTAGCCTTTTAAAGATACAGACATTAAAATTTTCATTCCAGCAAAGGTCTGGCAGTGCTAGTAGCCAAAGTATTCTACCCAGAGGAGGCTAAACTGAAAAAGGAAATTAGATAGTCTTGGAAAGTTGAGAAACATCTGATGAAATAAAATATAAAGCCTCAATGCAAGGCAAATATAAATCTAAGCTGTCCTGACTTCCTAATTTGGAAAAGAGGGCACTATTCAAAAGTGATGCAGGTCATGTTTGTAAAATTCTTAGAATAGAGGGACACATAAGAGCCCTGACATTTGCTTTCACTGAAAATATCACTGACATTCCTATCTTTATAGGAATGGGAAAATATGAAACCTTGGACGATATTTTCCATGCTAGAAGAGACATACTAACTGGACTTTTAAAAGAAAAATTTCTAGTTGCTACACATCAAATAAGCATGAAGCAAATAAAGTTACATTCTGGACAGTTAAAAAAATTCACTGGCTCAAATCAATGTAAAAGGAATTAGTATTGGAAAAATCTCAAAAGTTTGTAACTTTATTCCATCTTATCTAGTCAAAGTCCTTGTAAAGTTTCTCATGTGCGTCCTGTCACCTTGACATATGGAATTTCATATATGCTCTGATCTCAGTCATGTGAAAGTATAATGGGCTTTGATCTTCCAAACTATGATTAAGAAACACTCACTATTAAAAAAAAAAAAAACCCTTGGTCCTAGGGAAGAACAGAGCAAGCATCTGAGCCTCGTGTTGTTCCTCATTCTATAGAACACACTGGAAATAAAAATTGGATGTGAGGGCTGTAGAAACAGTTCAGTGGTTAAAGGAGCTTGCTTAGGAAGCCTGACAGCCCAGGTTCGATTCTGCAAAACCCAAGTCAAGCCATATGCACAAAGTGGCAAAGCATCTGAAGTTCACTTAAAGTGGCTTGGAGGCCCCGGTGTATACATTCTCTCTCTCTCTCTCTCTCTCTCTCTCTCTCTCTCTCTCTCTCTCTCTCTCTCTCTCTCTCTCTTTAAATTACACTTGAGTTTGAGTGTCAGAATAAAATTTTCTTTACCATGCTTTAGAAAAAACCTGGAAGCTTCTTTCACATTCACTTTTTAATGACAACTTTATTGGATACAGAATTCTTCATGACTTTTTTCAACGCTTGATTTCAAAATTTTCTTGCCAACATTGTCTTTATGAGTAGTCCACAGTTAATCATAGGGTTTCCACCGTTTACAATAAGATTTTTATTCTTGTTTCAAGATGTTCATTTTTGCTTTAGAATTCATCAGTTTTAGGTATAAGAGTAAATTCTCTTTATATTTATATCCATGGAATGCATTGTGTTTCCTAAATCCATATGCCTTTCATAAATTTGGAAAGTTGTCAGAAAACTCATTTTCAAATACTATTTCTCTACCCACTCCTTCTCACAGCTCCTGAGACTCCACTGCACATATGCTAGAACACTGGATATTGACCCACAGATATCAGAAACTACTTGTAACTCAATCTTTTCCAGACTCACTGATTTCTACTAGCCTGTGAGTGCACTGTTTCTATCCTCTGCAATCTCAGATCTAAAGAATACAGACTGAATTTGTAAATTTAGAATTCTTTTTTGTTTGCTTGCATTATATATTGAGACATTTTATTGGTTCACTACCAGCATATTTTCCTTTGATTGTTTAAATATATATATTTTTGTAATCCTTTCAAAAATCACAATACATGCTTAAAGTCTCTGTTCTATCATGAGTTGGGGTCCTATTTCTCTGATGTTTACATATACAATAAATTTTGGTTAAAATTGGACATTTTACATAATATTGCAACTGTGATTGCAATTTTTAACTGTGATTTAACTGTCATTGCTTATTTTTTTAACAATGATAACAATGAGTCAACTCTCAAAAATGGTAGTTTCAAAATCATGGTTATGAGAATATCAGAGATCAGTGGAATCAAGAAGACTTTATGTAAGATACTCTAGAAGGGGAAGAATGCTTCCTATTGAGTCAAGATTTCAAGTTGTTTACTTCCCTGTGAACCTTTATAAGACTTGAGTAAGATTGAAAGAATGGATTTGTGACAGATTGCCCTAAGAGAAAGAGAAAATAATGGAATTCTGTAAGATCACACCGACTAGCAAAAGAGACTAAAATCTAGGGAACTGGAAACTTGTCACTAATGCATACTGTGGAATGCTAAATGCCAGGAAAGGGAGAAGGGCAGAGGCCTGGGATGGAAAGAAGCCCTCCTCCAGCAGACCAATGGTGCTAAGGAGCCAAACTAGAGCAAGACCTGGCACAAACAGAAGCTTCTTCCTCAACATAGTTGCCATATTTTGATTCAGATTGCAGTAGAAAATTAAGCAATAGAGGTGAAAACATCTGAAGAAGGAGTTTTGTTGACAGGAAAAGAAGGATACCTTCAGGTTCTAAAGAGAAGTCCCAGTCGGTCTGAAGAAGGGCTGCAAGAGGTGCAATGCCACTAAAGCAGAGTGAACCTAGGCCAGGTGCTTATGCAACAGGTTTAATACCAAAAGCTATGTGAAAACACATATGCAATTAAGAGAGACATGAGGTCCCCAAAACAAGACAGGCTTATGTCAAATCTCTTGAATACCCAGTTCAGGCAAGAACCTAATGCTGAAAATACCACAGACTGTTGTCACACAACACAGAGAGAGACCCTGCTTGATCCAGAATGGTAACTAGCTCTCAGATGGTAGCATATGTAGTGCTAGAAGATGTTACATGGGCTGCCAGGGGAAAGTGGCCAATGAAATTCTGAGAAACCAGAGGTCACTGATATACAACACTGAATGATGCTATGAGAAGGCTGGAGAGAGACACTGTTACATGTTAGAGCCCTGTAAGCCAAGAAATGTTCAGCTGTGTAATAGTGGCACTAAACCTAGGAGAGTAATCAATGGCTTTACTAACTGGCTGAGAGACCTGTGGACAGGGAGGAGGGAAATGGGGTACCATCACAAGAGTTGCTCATACAATGTTTCTAATTATTGACAATAAATGTGAAAAGTAAGAGTACTGCTCTCAAGGCAAGCCTGGTAATGTGTACCAGGGTGATAGCAATGACAACTGACATTCAAAATACTTCAGAGCAAAAATCTAGAAGTAGACTTAGAACCCACCCACCAAGACTCAGGGAGAATTGTGGAAGAGAGGGAAGAAAAGATTAGAAGAGCCACAAGGGGGGCAGAAGTATTATCCCCAGGAACTGCCTCCTCCACACACAAAGACTGACTGTTGCTCTCACAACTCATAACCCACAATCCCATTGTAAATAGCAGTAATCTCACTGAGGAGGGCCCTCAGTGGAATGGGGTTAGGGAGGCAGGGAATGGGACCAACATATGATTTGTCCATACAAACAAGATTTCTAATTAATAAAAGAAAAGTTACCCTTATTCTATTTAGGTTTCTATTTGCATGGAATATTTTTCAGGGTTTTTTCACTACTGGTCCAAGTATGTCCTAAAGTCCAGGTGAGGTAGGTTCTTGCCAGCTGCATATGCTCCTGTAGTATTTTCCATGCATCTACTTTCATGAAGTTTGATTGAAGACTAAGTTCATTTATTTTTAAATTAGTTATAGTGAGCTGAAGAGTGCTGGTGCTATTTTTTAATTATTCTCTAGCTAATTTGCCCTTCTTAGTTCCTTTCTTTCTCTCTTTCTAACTTCTTTGACCATTTCATGATTTTCTGAAATGGTATGAACTTGACTATCTCTGTCTCTCTCTCTCTCTCTCTCTCTCTCTCTCTCTCTCTCTCTCTCTCTCTCTCTCTGTCTCTTTGATATCTATGATATGTTTTTGCTTTATGGTTGACATTTTGCTCACCTAAAAATTCTTAGTTATAAGTCTATTTTTAACTTGATAACAACAATTTAATACAGAAATTGGACACTTAATTCTTCCACCTAGATTTTATTTTTTTTCAAAATGTGCATCTTAAATATGTATAACTATTAACATTTATGGCAGCTATGATCATTTTAATACTTTCATACTTTACAATCTGTACCAGAGTTAGAAATAATTTATACCTGACTTTCAGTACTTTGAGTTTGGCTATGAACATACTGGTGTGTTTTATACTACTATATATTTCCATAATTCAAATTAGTTCCTATTTATTACAGTATAAAGAACTGCCTGTGAGCATATTTTTCAAGGGAAGTCTACTTGTTATAATATCTTTCAGACATTTTGTTCGAGAAAGTCTCATATCTTCTTTATCTCTTCTTTATTTTTTTTAAATAAATTTTTTTATTGTCCATAATGAGTTACAACATTTAGTGGGCAAACAATGAGTTGTTATCCCCAATTCCCCACTGCCCTCCCCTCAACTGGATAACCTCCTCCATGGGTCGTCTGGATCAGTCCTTGTGACAGGGGACCATGGATAGGCTAGTAATCAGCCAGGTTCTCCTGTCCGTACCTCTGGATAGTCTCTTTCCGCCCCCTCTTCCGCATATTTCCCTGAGTTGTGGTGGATGAGTAATAAGTTTGCTTTAAGGTTGTGAGCTTAGGGGTCTTTGTGTTATCTCTTCTTTAAAGGACAGTTGTGTGCAAACAGTATTCATGTTTGTCAGTTTTCATTGCTATAGTCTTGAATATGTCATCCTAGTCTCTAGCAGTCAGCAAAGTTTGTATTGAGAAATCTATTGATGGTAACATAGGAGGTTCATCTATATGTGAAGATTCATTTTCTGCATTATTTCAAAATTCCTTTTATCTGATTTCATAGTTTTATTAAATGTTATACAGAAATTTTTCATTGAGGCGAACAATTTTGGAGACTAATGACTTTCATGTTTCTTGATGTACATACATTTTCCAAAATTTGAGAAGCATTCAACTAATAATCTTTCTACTCCTGTTCCCCTCCTCCTCTTCCTCTTCCTCTATCTTTTTTTTTTCTTTTCTTGTTCCTCTTTCTGGTTCCTTGACTCTCAGACTCAAAGAATGTTACTGTGGGACTGTCACAAACTAATCCAATAAGTCCCTTTTTATTACAATTCATTCTGCTGGTTCTGTTCCTCTGGAGAACCATGACTAATACAAAACCAAACCTATCATCAAAGGCAGAGATGAACGTAGTTCTACCCATCCTTATGCAGACTCTTGCAAAGGCTGCAGATGGACAGGTCCATAACAGAGAAGTAGCATGGAACACAAAGATGATTTGGGGTTGGAAAAGAAGTCTTCAGCAGAGGTTTGTCAACAGGAGATCAGATATGGATCACTGGTCCCATAAGCAAGACCATTCCCTGGATTTACAGCAAAGAAGAGCAGGAACTGAGTTAAAATCTCGTCTTTATAAACTCTAAATGTGCTTCATACTGGCTCATCCTGAAAATATTTTGGGGGGGAGACATATACACTAATCTAAACAAATAATGAATCAATACCATAAAATCCTTACTTCCAGACAGTAAGCTATTGAGGAAACTGAGTGCATTGTCTTGTTGAAAGGGCCCCGAAAAAGGTAAGAGGAGAATCCTAACTCCAAGACAAGTGGCTCTGGCCTATAATTCCCTGTCCCAGTAACTGGCTCCTTCCCACAATGAGCTGTTGAATGAAGAGATCCATGAGGTCCCCAAAACAAAGCAGGCTTATGTCAATTATCTTAAATACCCAGCCAGGCAAAAGATAAGACCCTACTGCTGAAGATGCCACAGATTGTTGTCACAACACCAAGAGACCCTGCTAGATCCAGAAAGGCAACCAGCTCCCTATGTACTGATAGAAGGCCTTACATGAGCTACCAGCAGAGACTGGCCATTGATATTTGGAGAAAACAGGAGACATTGATATAAAACACTACTACTACTGATGTTACAAAAATGCTGAGGACACCGCTAAATGGCAAAGATCAGCAAGCCAAGAAGTGCTCAGCTGTGCAATAGTGGCACTAACCCTAGGTGGGTAATCAACAACTTTCTGATTGGCTAAGAGATCTGATCAGTGGCAAGGAACCCTTAGCTGGACCTGGGATTCAAGGAAAACTCTTATGGAGACCAAGAATCTAGACTCCAAAGGAAAACTCCTAACCAGAGGTCTACAGAGAGGCTACACCCATTAAAATCTCATAAAGTTAACAATGTTTGTCTATTTTAACTTATATCTCACACTCCCTTATAGATTCTGTTTGTATTTTTAAGAAGACAGGGAGAACCATGGACAACCCAATTCCACCAAAAAGACCTTAGACAATGGATGACACCCAGGAAGGAGATGAACCACTCCTAATGCATCATCTAGGGCACAAATGAAACCTTTGAGAAAGTGGTGAGATGAGAAAGAAAGCTATATCCACAGCAAGTCAGATAATCTAAGAAAGGGTAATGGAGACAGGCACTGAGGATACCCAACACAATCCAAAACAGAAATCCAGAGACTCTTAAGACTTCAACAGTAAAGCACACTTAAAGCTCACCCACCATGCCTCAAGGGATATGAGTGGAAGAGGGGGTGGAAATATTTTAAGAGCCATGGTGGGAGAGAATACCCAAAGTCATTGCCCCCATCAGCAACAACAACAACACACACACACACACACACACACACACACACACACACACACACACAATCTGTAGTAGTCAAACAAACGTCTCCAAACCAGGCAAAATTCGGGAGGAAAGTATTTATTAAAGTAACAGATCCAGGGGAAGTTCAATAATGAAGAAAAAGGCTGGCCCCCTTTCACAGATCCAAGCAGAGAGAGAAACCCATCACCTCCAGCCAGCACACTCCAACTCCAACTAGCAAAATAGCAAGACTGCCAGACTTCTGTTCCAACTGCTCTTTACATATGTATCTCTGAAATTTTGCATCAACCTTAGAAATACCTTACAAGGCCAGGCTAAGGTGACACCTCCTTAACAAACCTTCAACACACTTCTGAATCTATTGGGGGACATTCAGTCAAACTACCACACACAAACACACACACACACACACACACACACACACACACACACACACACACACAAATCAGGTTGTTCAATCCATAGCCCCCTATCCCATTAACTGGTCCATCATGCCCACTTAGGAGGACCATCAGAGGATTGTGGACAGGGAGGAGGAAAATGGGGGTACCATCACAAGACTGGCTCATAAAATGTATCTAATTATTAGCAATAAATAAAATATAACAAAAATGCATAAACTGCCTACAAAGAACTACAATCCTTTGAGAAATTCTTACAAACAAAATTATGAGCCAAGTTTAACAGTCAAACATATGTTTTAACTTCCTTGTGACATGTATTCAGAATTTCCATGAGTTTTTTTGACATGGATTTTCAAATCAATATTCTTATCTGTAAACCTGTGCATAGTGTACCTCACAGAACACTTCATAAGCTGATATGCTAAAGAACTGTTCAAATAAGTGATGTATACTCAAAACCATCCTGCTTTCACCTAAGGAATCTATAAAAAGGACTCCAGCTGCTAATAAAAATAATAAGTACTAAAAGCAAATGCTTCTATAAATTTAAATCTAGTTCCATGAATAGTGGCTTACAAAACATTATTTTACATTTATTTCATATAAAACACACAAAAAATCATTGTATTTTTTAAATTAGAAACTTTCTTGCATGGACAAATCAGGTGTTGCCCCTCACCCCTCTTATCCCTGACCATTCTACTAAAGGCTCTCCTCACTGAGGCTACTGCTACTCACCATGGGGTCATGAATTTTGAGTTGTGAGAGCAGCAGTCATTGTGTGTGGTGAGGGCAATACCTCTGGATACTCCTTCCCACCCTGTGGCTCTTAAATCTCTCTTCCTTCTCTTCCACAATGTTCCCTTCTTACACTTTAGTGTTAAGATCTCAGCAACTTCTAGGTTTGAGTGTCCTTAGTGTCTGTTGCCATTTAAATTGTAAATATCTCTTCAGAATATTAACTACATATTCTGAAACTCTTGGTTCTTCAGTTTATGTTGAGATTGCATTAATTTTAAAATGTACTAATTTTTCAACTTTGAGTATAAATTTAATATTTTGCCTTTTTATTAAAACTATTATAATTATATATTCATATTATTTATATTTATAATTTTAATTCCATACATATTTTCCTTATCTTGTGACCAGGAAAAATTCAGGACATGTACAAAGAGGTATGAGTAAAGTAAAAGAGATTTATTGATGAAAAAAAAGGTATTTCCATGACCACTAAATCTAATGTGTGCCTTAATCTACCAGCACAACTAATAATTTATATTTAGGAATTAGGCTTTGAAAATATATTTAAACCCTTTATTCTGGCAAAACAAAATGATTTTCTGTTCAAAATAAAAAGAAAGTACTTAATTTCTAATGCTCACAGTACTCAGGTACCCTGCATGTCTTCAGGCCTTTCTTCCAAAAGTGAGTTGAAACAACCACCCATGCTGTGCCCTGCTTCTAAGTAAAATCTCAATCTAGTATTATAAAATATATTACACTCTGAAGGCTTTTAGGCCAAAACAGTATAATGATATCTAAGATCTCAGAAAATTTGATTATTGGAGGGCAAATTAAATAATGTTTTCATGCTAATCTTCTGAAATATATATCATTAAAGCCTAGACCACTCAAATTAAAGTTGATGTACAGTGCCACCTGGAAATGCAGGAAAACATTCATCAAACAATAGCACTATGGGACATCCTTAAATATTGCTTATAAATTCTAAAAATCAAAAAAATTACTTCACTTCATTTTCTAACCTTGTTTTTATGGTAATTCTTTGTTTTATTAAGTATGAAAATTGTTCTGAGTTTGATTGTTTTTCAATTTAATAAAGTTAAAAGATATTTTGTAGTATCTGTATTTCATTAAAATTTCTGGATTTCCAGCACTCATCTAGTTCAGATAGCGTAACCATATTAATCAATGATTACATCATCATTTAATGATCGACCTGAGCATCAAAATATTAATGACTTAATTATGCAGCAGCTGTTTTCACATATGAATTAGAGAATGAAATCAAACTGTGCCACAGTGGAGCAGACATTATGTGATTTGGAATCACAATATGCAGTCCTTATTCTCTTAGATTAAAGCATACTTATTCATTTGAACAGACTATCAACTTACTACTTGTATTATTATATTTAGTATTTAAATTAAGATTTATACTTAATAAGTTAATGTATTAGTTTCCTGATACTTTATAACAAATTACTACAAACAATATGTTAAAATGAGACTGACAGAAGCCCTAATTACCCAAAGGTGAATACCAAGGACCCTACTAAGGAGAGCCTTCAGAGAAATAGAGATGGGTGGTGAAGGAATGCAAGAATACAACCTATGTAAAACACACACACATTTTTAAAAGACAAAAACAATGTATATTTATTATTAGTTCACAGTTTTGTGGGTTAAAAGAAGTCTGGGTGAGTGTGGTGGAGTTCTCTCATGGTAGTATAAGCCCCAAATAAAGATAACTGCTAAACTGGGATCTTAACCAAAAATCCAAGGAAAGAATCATTTAGTTCACTGGCAAAATCTAGTTCCTCCCATATAGTTACAGATCTGAACTCCCTATTCACCAGCTAATAATAGATAATAAGGTTGTTCTCCATTCCTAGGGGCTGCATGTTCCTTTCTATGTATGTAGCTGTCTCATTGTTAAAGCAGGAACAACCTATTGAATCATTCTCATAATTCCAATTTCTTTGACTTGTCCCACCAGGAATAAGCCTTTGTCCTGAATGGAATGCATGGTTATACTAAGCCCATGGATGTCATCAGGAAGAATAGCTTTTATTGGGATCAACTCTTCCATGTCATACTCTGATCCTGGAAATAGTGATTCATCGTGGTCACAGATTCCAGGAAACAGGATACAGCATCATATGCAGACATTTTAGAAATTTCTTTCCTTTACTTAAAAACAAATCAAGTTTCATTGTGACAGGATTGAGATTACCACTGCTTACTAATAATAGTTCATATATCTTGATCCCTAGAGCTAGAAAGATTCATATTGAATAACTGAAATAGAAATATTTTAAGGCTACCATCTAATATAGTATATTTGTTTGTGAGCCCAAGTAGGTAAATAAAAGTATCTATTGAAAAATCTATTATAACATTAAGCTACACTGCTGAGTTCTTCCAAATATAGACATGAAGGCACTGGAAAGTGTAAAAATTATTGTTGTCCATCAGTAGCTAGGAAAGCAATGTAGAGGACCTACGGTCCTGCTTTCCACTTAGTATAGATGTGGTGATAAGTGTAGGTGAACCTGAGAATGATTGTGAAAACCACAAAATTACTGTCATATCAAAGTAAGAAGTCCATATATATGGTTTTTGGAGATTCTGGAATTACTTCCTTCAAGCAATAAATGAAATACTTTTATTTTTGGTATGAGTATTTTTATATTAATATTTTCTTATGATAATAGTAATATGTGTGTCATCATCATTGCATATAATCTCTTTCCTCTCTGCTGACTGTCCTTGAACTTAGTGAAGTTCATCGTTTAGTGGCTCTTCCAGAAAGGCAAGGATCTACTCAAGTTAGTTCTTTGTTCTGAAATATCTGTTTGTGTTTTCAGCACAGCACTCTGAGAAAATTATTTCATTGTCCCCTGCCTTGTTTTTGGTGCTGAAAATTATGCCATGAAGCTAGTTGTTTTTCTTTGATATGTATGACACAGACTATGGATTAT
>PVHP010044813.1:0-13941 GCA_004024765.1 Zapus hudsonius | reverse complement strand
CACTTGGGTGTGTTACTTTGTCCCATATACCAAGTGACTCGGAAGGCTGCTAGTTTTCAATGTGGCCCAGAACAAGAGAAGGCTCTATAGCAGGTCCAGGCTGCTGTGCAGGCTGCTCTGCCACTTGGGCCATATGATCCAGCAGATCCAATGGTACTTGAGGTGTCAGTGGCTGATAGGGATGCTTTCTGGAGTCTTTGGCAGGCCCCGATAGGTGAATCACAGAGGAGGCCTTTGGGATTTTGGAGTAAGGCCCTGCCATCTTCTGCAGACAATTATTCCTCCTTTGAGAGACAGCTCTTGGCTTGCTTTTGGGCCTTAGTGGAAACTGAACGCTTGACAATGGGCCATCAGGTTACTATGCGACCTGAGCTGCCCATTATGAACTAGGTGTTGTCTGACCCACCAGGCCATAAAATGGGCCGTGCAGAGCAGCAATTCATCATCAAGTGGAAGCAGTATATATGAGATCGGGCCTGAGCAGGCCCTGAAGGCACAAGTAAGCTGCATGAGGAAGTTGCCCAAATGCCTATGGCTGCTATTCCTGTTACGATGCCTTCTGTCCCCAAGCATGAACCTGTGGCATCTTGGGGTGTGCCCTATGATCAACTGACTAAGGAGGAGAGGACTAAAGCATGGTTCACAGATGGCTCAGCACTTTATGCTGATACCTCTCAGAAGTGGACAGCCACAGAATTACAGCCTGTTTCTGGGACAACCCTGAAGGACTGTGGTGAAGGGAAGTCTTCACAATGGGCAGAACTTTGTGGAGTGCACATGGTTGTGTATTTTGCTTGGAAGGGAAAATGGCCAGATGTGTACACTGATTCATGGGCTTTAGCTAATGGTTTGGCTGGATGGCCTGGGACTTGGAAAGAGCACAATTGAAAAATTGGTGAGAAAGATATTTGGGGGAGAATTATGTGGATAGACCTCTATGAGTGGGCAAAAGATATAAGGATACTTGTGTCCCATGTTAATGCTCATCAGAAGGTGATGTCATTGGAGGATGACTTTAATAATCAAGTTGATAAGCTAACCTGTTCTGTGGATGGTGGCCAACCTCTCTCCTCAGCCACCCCTGTCATTGCCCAATGGGCCCATGAACAAAGTGGCCATGGTGGCAGGAATGCAGGTTATGCATGGGCCCAACAACATGGACTTCCACTAACAAAGTCTGACCAGGCTACACATGCTGCTGAATGCCTGAACTGCCAGCAGCAGAGACCAACATAGAGCCCCTGGTATGGTAGCATTCCTCGAGGAGACCAGCCAGCGACTTGGTGGCAGGTTGACTACATTGGACCACTTCCATCATGGAAAGGGCAGCGTTTTGTCCTTACTGGAATAGACACTTATTCTGGGTATGTATTGCTTTTCCTGTATGAAGTGCTTCAGCAAAAACTACCATCCATGGGCTCACAGAATGCCTTATCCACCATCATGGTATTTCATACCGCATTGCTTCAGACCAAGGAACTCATTTTCCATCCAAGGAAGTGCAGCAGTAGACTCATGTTCATGGAATTCGATGGTTCTTCCATGTGCCCTACTCACCCTGAAGCAGCTGGCTTGATAGAACAATGGAATGGTCTTTTAAAGAAGCAGTTATGGCACCAACTAGGGGGCACTAGCCTGGAGGGCTGGGGCAGAGTTCTCCAGCAGGCTGTGTATGCTCTGAACCAGTGTCCTATATATGGTACTGTTTCTCCTATACCATGGATCCATGGGTCCAGGAATCAAGGGGTGCAAATGGGAATGGTACCACTTACCATCATCCCAAGTGACCCATTAGCCAATTTTTAAAAAATATATATTTATTGTCCATAATGAGTTACATTATTTAGTGGACAAACAATGCGTTGTTATCCCAAATTCCCCAATTCCTCCCCTCCCCATCCCTGATCAGTTGGATATCCTCCTCTGTGGGCTGTCTGTATTAGTCCTTGTGGCAAGGGATCCTGGATATCCTAGTACTCAGCCTGGTCTTCCTGGCCCAAGTGTGTTGTTACTGATGGGTGCCATGCCTCTGGACCATCTCCCCCACCACGGCTCTCACAATCTTTTCGCCCCTTCTTCCACTCAGTTCCCTGAGTCGTGGTGGGTGAGTATTAAGGATGCCTAATGTTGCGAGCTTAGGGGTCCTTGTGTCGAAAATCCTTGGTTTCTGACTCATTGGCCTATCCTGTGTTGATTGAATGGCTGTGGTTATAGGTCCCTTGTTCATCTGTCATTGTCTGCTGGGTTCCCTATGGATCCTCCACGATATGACTGTGGTGGCTCTTCTCTTGCCAGGATCTCAGCCATCGGTTTACGGTGGGTTGGTAGGGTTAGATGGGCCACAGCTCTCTCGTTGCATCCTGAAAATCACAAACACATTTGGCTTATCCTGAGTTGGTTGAATGGCTGTGGCTATGGATCCCTTGTTTATCCTGAACTTCTCTGCAGGGTTCCATATGGATCCTCCACAATATGACTGTGGTGGCTCAACTCTTGCCATGGTCTCATCTTTTGACCTGCTGTCGGGTGGTAGGGTTATATGGGCCACAGCTCACTTGCTATATCCTGAAAAATACAAACACAATCTCCATCAGAGAGTGAAAACAGTATAGGTTAACAAATATACAGCATTCTGGATTACCTAGTTTCTATTTTTAGTAGCCTCCCTGTAGATGTTCGCATAATGCATCTTTCCTTGGAAGCCCAAGAGTATAGGATCCGGTGCATATTGCCCTAAATCCCCATTTCCAATCAAGGGTTCCCCCTCACTGAGTGGAATATTTGGCCGAATTTAGTAGCTGTTGATTGGCTCTCCCAGGCCCAGGCTCCTTCATTGCACAATTGCTCCTTTCTTGGTTTGCTGTTCTCTCCCAGAAGGAACTGTATCCAGCCTATTCATGGCCGCAGACTATGTTTCATGCCAATGGTCTGTTTGGCCGATTAGCTTCCCCTGGCAGCTTGTGCATTGCCCTCCAGCCCTTCACTAACTGCCATCTGGGGGTTGGTTACTATTCCAGACCTCGCTGGGACTCTCGATGAAGATCGATGGCATTCTTCAGCAACAGGATTTTGTCTCAGGCCTTGGGATGGCGTTCAAGAGCCTTGACAGAATTCTGTCTTGTTTTTGGATCCTCATGAGTCTCTTTGGTCAACAGCTCAGTGAGGGAAGGGACTGGTGACTGGGACCCGGGGCTTTCAGACTGCTCAATTATTCAGACTTAGACATTCTCCCCTGCTACTCATGACCCCTCTTGCCAGTTGACGCCCACTATTTACTCTTTAGGTTACATTATGCTCGTGAGGATTTTATGTTTTTGAACCTAATTTGGAATGGCTTCCTGCTTTAGCCATTCCCCTCCCCCCTTCCCTTACCCATTATTCATAACCTCTCACTTCTTTCGACTAGTCTGCATAAAGAAAACAGTTAACCTGCATATGAAGGAGTGTATGCGGCGTTCAATTCTCTGTTCTTTTGAGTGTTTGATTAGTAATATCTGTTCAAAGTCAGACCACTTTTTCCTAAATTTCGATATGTCATTTTTCCTTTCAGCTGAGTAGAGTTCCATCGTATAAATATACCACAGTGTCGCTGTCCATTCCTCCATGGATGGGCATTTGGGTTGATTCCAATTGTTGGCTATTATGAATTGAGGTGCTATAAATATAGTTGTACAAAATTTTCTGCATCAAGATGTGGCGTCTTGTGGGTAGATGCCTAGTAGAGAGATAGCTGGGTCCATTGGTAGTTCTATGTCCATTCTGTCTAGAAGTCTCCACAATGCTTTCCATAGCGGTTGAACAAGTTTGCAATCCCACCAGCAGTGAATGAGGGTTCCTTTTTCCCAGCATCCTCGCCAGCAATGATTGTTGTTGGTTTTCTTTATGATTGCCATTCTGACAGGGGTGAGGTGATATCTCATTGTGGTTTTGATTTGCATTTCCCTGATGCTTAAGGATGCTGAGCACTTTCTTAAATGAGTCAAGGCCATTTAAGTTTCCTCCTCCATGAATTCTCTGTTGAGATCAGTACCCCATTTTGTGAGGGGGCATTTTGGGTTTTTGTTAATAATTTTTTTGAGTTCTCTGTAGGTTTTTGAAATTAGGCCTCTGTCAGAGTAGTGGCTGGTGAAAATCATTTCCCAATTTGAAGGGGGTCTATTGGCTCTGAGTGTGGTTTGTTTGTCTGTATAGAAGCTTCTGAGCCTGAGAAGGTCCCATTGGTTAAGTGTTTGTCATATTTCCTGGGCTGCTGGAGATTTGCTCAGGAAATTTTTTCCCACTCCAATTTCATGCAGAGTTCCTCCTATTTTTTCTTCCAGGGTGTTCAGGGTTACCGGGTTTATATTAAGATCTCTGATCCATTTGGAGTTGATTTTTGTGCACGGTGAAAGGAGTGGGTCTAATTTCATTTTTTTACACATGTTTATCCAATTCCTCCAGCACCATTTGTTGAAGATGCTCTCTTTGGCCCAGCGTATATTGTTGGCCCCCTTGTCAAAGACCAGATAACTGAAGTTACTTCCATTTAAAGCTGGGTCTTCAATTCTGTTCCATTGATCTGTCTTTCTGTTTTTATGCCAGTACCATGCTGTTTTCATTACAATGGCTTTGTAGTATGTTTTGAAGACAGGCATGGTGATGCCTCCTAAGTAGGATTTGTTACTTAGAATGGTTTTGGCTATCCGAGGTCTTTTGCCTTTCCAAATAAATTTAGAGATTATTTTTTCTATGTCTGTGAAGAAAGAGGTTGGGATTTTTATTGGAATAGCATTGAATCTGTAAATCGCTTTTGGTAGGATTGCCATTTTTCTATATTGATTCTCCCCATCCATGAGCATGCAATATCTTTCTATCTTCTCACGTCCTCCTCTATTTCCTTCTTAAGTGTTTCAATATTTTCCTTACATAAGTCCTTTACAACCTTGGGTAGTGATATTCCAAGGTATTTGATTTTCTTAGAGACAATAGAAAATGGGACAGTCTCTCTGATGTCTTTTTATGTCTGCTTGCCTTCTGCGTACAGAAAGGCTACTGATTTTTGTGTGTTAATTTTGTACCCTGCCACATTGCTGAAGGCATTAATCACCTTCAAGAGGTTACTGATACTATTCTTTGGGTCTGATATATAAAGGATCATGTCATCTGCAAAGAGGGATAGTTTAATTTCTTCCTTTCAAATTTGTATTCCTTTTATGTCCTTCTCTTGTCTTATTGCTTGGGCTAGAACTTCAAGCACTATGTTGAATAGCAGTGGTGAGAGTGGGCAGCCTTGTCTTGTTCCTGAATTGAGTGGGAACTCCTTGAGTCGTTCCCCATTGAGAATGATCTGTACTTTAGGAGATTTGTAAATTGACTTTATTAAATTGAGAAATAGGCCATCTATGCCTATTCTTTTGAGAGCTTTGAACATGAAGAGGTGTTGAATTTTGTCAAAAGCCTTCTCCACATCTATTGAGATAACCATGTGGTTTTTGTGTTTGAGCCGATTAATGTGGTGTATCACATTTATCGACTTACGTATGTTGAACCATCCCTGCATCTCTGGGATAAAGCCAAAATAGTCAGGGTGGATAATAGTTTTGATGTAGCGTTGTATCCGGTTTGCTAGGACTTTGTTCAGGATTTTTGCATCTAAGTTCATCAGAGATATGAGTCTATAGTTCTCTTTTCTTGTTGCATCCCTGCCTGGTTTGGGGATTAGGGCAATGGAAGCTTCATAGAAGGTGTTTGGAAGCCTTCCCTCTTTTTCTGTGCTTCTAACAAGCTTCAGAAATAGTGGTTTCAGCTCTGTGCTGAAGACTTGGTAGAATTCAGCTGAGAAACCATCTGATCCTGGGCTTTTCCTTTTGGGAAGGTTTTTGATTATATCTTCAATCTCTGTGGGTGTGATAGGTCTATTTAGTGCTTTTATCTGCTCTAGGTTAAGCTTTGACAGTTGGTAGGTGTCCAAAAACCTGTCCATTTCTTCCAGATTCTCTAATTTCGTGGAGTAGAGGTTTTGGAAGTATGACCTGATGATTCTCCCAATGTCTTTGGGATCTGTTGTGATCTCACCATTGTCCTTTCTGATTTTGTTGATTTGGGTTTTCTCATTTCTTTTTTTGATTAGATTGGCCAGAGGTGTGTCGCTCTTATTAACTTTTTCAAAGAACCAACTCTTTGATTTATCTATTTTTTCAATTGTTTTCTTTATTTCCAATTCGTTAATCTCAGCTCTGATTTTAATTATTTCCTCTCGTGTGGAGCTCCTTGGGTTAGCTTTTTCCATTTGTTCCAATGCTTTTAGGTGGTTGGTTAGGCTATTGTTTTGAGACCTCTCTGTCTTTGATATGAAGGCGTTTAGCACGATGAACTATCCCCTCAGGACTGCCTTCGTTGTGTCCCATAAGTTCTGATATGATGTGTTATCGTCATCATTTAATACTAGGAATTCTGAATTTCCTGTTTTATTTCTTGGATGACCCAATCATTTTTTAGGAACGCATTCAGGCGCCAGTACTTTGTGTATTTTCTGGATCCTGCTCCATTGTTAACTTCTACTTTAACGCATTGTGGTCTGATATGATGCAAGGAACTACCTCGATCTTCCTGAATTTGTTTAGGGAAGATTTGTGACATAAGATGTGATCAATTTTAGAAAAAGTCCCATGTGCTGCTGAGAAGAATGTATATTCTGTGTCTTTGGGGTAGAATGTTCTGTAAATATCTGTTATTCCCAGCTGGTCAATGGTGTCATTAAGCTCTGTTATGTCCCTGCTGATCTTCTGTTTGGTTGATCTGTCTAGAGCTGATAAAGGTGTATTAAAGTCTCCTACTATGATGGAATTAGAGTCTACTTCTGCTTTATTTTCGAGTAGGGTTTCCTTTATGAACTGTGTTGCACCCAAATTTGGTACATATATGTTGATGATGGTGACATCTTTCCTGGTGGATCCTTCCTTTAATGAGTAAGAAGTGACCATCATTATCCTTTTTAATTGATTTTGGTGTAAAGTCTATTTTTTAGAGATTAGTGTAGCCAAACCTGCTTTCTTTTTACTTCCACATGCCTGATAAACTGTTTTCCATCCATTTACTTTACAAAGGTTGCTGTCTTTAGAAGTAAAGTGCGTTTCCTGAAGACAGCAGATGGAAGGGTCCATTTTTATGATCCACCCTGCAAGTCTGTATCTTTTATAGGGGAGTTAAGTCCATTTATATTCAGTGATATAACTGTGAGGTTTGCTTTGAGCCCTGCCATGATGAAGGGATAATGACGTTTTTTTTCTGTGCAGCTGTTATCAGCACACTGACTGTAATTGTTGTGTCTGATCTCTGGTACTCTTCTGAGGAAGATTTCTTGTTTCTTCTGTATGGGATATCTCTTGCAGGAACTTCTAAAATTGTGGCTTTGTTTTGAAATAGTCATAGAGCTGTTTTACTTCATGGAACACTTTCACTTCTCCATCTATCAGTAGGGATAACTTTGCTGGGTATAGTAGTCTAGGTTGAATGCCATACTTCTTTAAAGCCTGAAAAGCATTATTCCAACCCTTCTGGCTTTCATGGTTTCTAATGAGAAGTCTGAGGTAATTCTGATGGCTTTTCCCCTGTAAGTTACTGTCTGCTTTCCTCTAGCAGCTTTGAGTATTTTCTCTTAGCTTTCTATGTTATGCATCTTAATTAAAATGTGTCTTAGAGAATTTCTCTTCATGTCAAATCTGTTTGGGGTCCTCTGGGACCCTTGAAAGTTGAGTGGGCTTTCTCTTGTTAGATAGGGAAAGTTTTCTTGAATAATTCTGTTGAAGATATTTCCTATGCCCTTAGCCTGGGCTTCTTCTCCCTCTGGGATCCCCATGATTCTAATATTGGTCCTCTTTATTGTATCCCATAGATCCCTCAAATTGTGCTCACTTGATTTCTTGAATTCATTGAAACCTATGACAACCTTATTAATTCCTTCTGATTTGTCTTCTACTTCTGAAAGTCTGTCCTCCAGATTATCAACCCTGGGATTGAATGTTTTAAGGGAGGTTTTTAATATTTCATATTCATTATTGGTTTCTGCTATAATTTTGTTTATAGACTCCAATTCTTTGGTGAGATCCAATTTCCAATCTATTTTTGTTTTTGCTTGGGATTCCTTATAATCATTTTTAAGTTTTCTTAAGTCCTCATCAAATTTAATTAGTTAATTGTCCAGCTCTTCTCTTAGTTGATTAATCTTTAATTCACTTAATGTATTTCTGAATTCGTTCATATTTCTCTCCATCAAATTCAGTCTGGAGTCTATGCTTGAGTAAGAATGCTTCATCTCATTCATGTCTTTTCTCATAATTTCCATATCAGCCCTTAACTGCATCATATTTGCATTGCTGTTGTGGTCAGGAGTCATATTGTTCTCTCTCTGCAATTGTGTATGAGCTACTTCCACTTCCTTGTCAATTTCATGTTCCATAATGGGACTAGGTGCCCTGGGTTTGGAAGATATGTTTTTCCGTTGGTTTCTGCCCATGCCCAGATAGCGAAGTGGGACTCAGGTGTCCTGAGGAGTGCTATTCAGCCCACTTTACTTCCTGGCAGTAGCGCGTGATCCCTGGTATTCACGGAGAGCGCCTGTGCCCTCCTGAGATATACCCATCTGATGAACCGGCCTCTGCCAGGGCCCCCAGGTATCTGCCTGCTGACTGGCCCCGGAACCAAGCTAGGGCTCGCGTCTGCCTGTGTATAGGGGGGGGTTGTGGAGAAGATTAAGTCTGAGGACCGGTTACTCCCGCGGGGAAGCCACTCAATTGGCACCAAGGACGGGAACCCGCCGTGAGGGGACAAAGGCGGAAGCCTGAGGGTCCAGCTGCGCTCTCCCCTGCAGAGCCTAGAGCAGCTGGGGAACCCTGCAGTGGTCCCAAAGCTGACGAGAGGCTGGGCGACCCGGGTCCTGGATCCCAGTCAGGCAAAAAAAGAAAAAATCCCTCCGTGGAGAGACAACTCCTTCCCTCTCAGATGGTGAAGAGGACCACGTATGAGGATCGGGTGCTCCTGTGGAGGAAGCCACTCAATTGGTGCCAAGTACCATAAACCCACCACTGGGGGACAAAGGCGGAAGCCTGAGGGCCCAGCTGTGAGCTCCCCTGTAGAGCCGAGAGCAGCAGGGGCACCCCGAAGTGGTCCAGAAGCTGAGGAGAGGCTGGGCGGCCCGGGGACAGGCCCAGCCGCCACCCGGGGCTTGGATCCCAGTCAGGCAAAGAAACCTCCGCAGAGAGAGAACTCTTCCCCTCTCTGCTGGTGGAGAGGATCACGTCTGAGGACCGGGAGCTCCCGTGGGGGAAGCCACTCAATTGGCGCCAAGGACCGGGAACCCGCCACCACAAGGGGACGAAGGCAGGAGCCTGAGAGACCAGCTGCGTGATCCCCTGCAGAGCCAAGAGCAGCGAGGGAGAGGTCCCGAAGCTGAGGAGAGGCTGGGCGGCCCGGGGACAGGCCCCAGCTGCCACCCGGAGCTTGGATCCTAGTTAGGCAAAAAAACCTCCACGGAGAGACAACTCCTCCCCTCTCAGCTGGTGGAGAGGACCACGTCTGAGGACCAGGAAGTCCCGCAGGGGAAGCCACTCAATTGGCGCCAAGGACCAGGAACCTGCCGTTTTGAGGGGGCGAAGGCAGGAGCCTGAGGGCTCAGCTGCATGCTCCCCTGCAGAGCTGATAGCAGCCGGGGAACCCCGCAGAGGTCCTGAAGCTGAGGAGAGGCTGGGCGGCCCGGGGACAGGCCCAGCCGCCACCCGGGGCTTGGATCTCAGTTAGGCAAAGAAACCTCCGCGGAGAGACAATTCCTCCCCTCTCAAGCTTCCCAGGTATCTGCCTCAGGGTTGGCCCTGGAACCTAGCTAGCTTAGTCTGCCCAAGGCTCACATCTGCCTGTGTATGTGGGGGTGGGGGGGGTCGTGGATACAAGCACGTCCGAGGATCAGGTGCTCCCACAAGGGGAAGCGGCTCAATTGGCAGCGCTCAAAACCCGCCGCGAGGGGATAATGGCAGGAGCTAGTGGTGGGGGAGGGCTCAGTTCTCTGCTCTCCTGGGGAACAGAGAGCTTCTGGAGAACCCCTTCTGCTCTGGCCCAGGGGGTGGGGAGGGAGGGAGGCCCCGAAATCAGGTCTGGCCGGTGACCAAAGTTTGGATCCCAGCTGAAGAGATCAAACCTTTCCGAAGAGAGTCCTGGTGACACTTTTACTTGTCCGCCATCTTGCTCCGCCCTCCCCATTAGCCAAATTTTTGCTTCCTGTTCCCACAACCTTATGCTCTGCTGGCTTAGAAGTATTGGCTCCAGAAGGGGGAGTGCTTTTGCCGGGAGGCACAGAGAACATTCCATTGAACTGGAAGCTAAGACTCCCCCCTGGCCACTTTGGGCTCCTGATGCCCTCCAGTTAACAGGACAAGAAAGGAGTTACAATGTTAGCAGGAATGATTGATCCAGACTACCAGGGAGAAATTGGACTGCTCCTCCACAATGGAGGCAAGGAAGAATATGTTTGGAGTGCAGGAGACTCTATCGGTTGCCTCTTGGTGTTATCATGCCCTGTTATCAGAGTCGATGGGAAACTACAACACCCCAATCAAGGCAGTGTGAAACATGGCCCAGATCCATCAGGAATGAAAGTATGGGTCACCCCTCCAGGTAAAGAACAAGGACCTGCTGAGGTGCTTGCTGAAGGTAGAGAAAATACAGAAAGGGTAGGTAGAAGAAGGTAGTTACAAATACCAACTAAGGCCATGTGACCAGTTACAAAAATGAGGGCTGTAATTACCATGAGTATTTTGTTTTGTTTTGTTTGTTTTGTATTACTTGCTAAAAATGTTTGCCCATATGTATACCAATACCTTTATTTTTCCTCTATTATGTAATTAATATTAATTGATACTATATCAGTAATCATTGTTTAATTTATACTATTAGATATTAGACTAAGCATTCCTCAAGAGACCTGCCTCATGTTGGGGAAGCTTATGCGCTTCCGTTTGTACATGGGATAGTTATATCATGTTATGTGGAATCATGAGATTACTGTCTTCATTTGAAAATTAAGATGTAAGGAGATATGATTTGATGTCAAGTTGACAAGGGGTGGACTTGTGATGGTTAAGTTTATTTGTCAACTTGACCAGTGTAATAATCCATAATAATCTTGGGTGGGTATCTGAGTTTGCCTGCAGGAAGGATTGACAAAATCCTTTCAGGATTTTGGAGAAGGGAGGAGTTCCCTTCTCCAGAGTGAGCCCTTTCCCCCAGTGGGTAGGCCTACCAGAAAGAGATTAATATAAGGAAGCTTAAGGGGAAGGAGACACTCTTCCTTCTCCCCTGGTTGCTGGTGCTTATTCATGACTTGCACTCGCATCCTGCTTTCCTACCCTTCTTGGACATTGGAACCCAGTTTCCTCGGCCTCACATTGTGGACTGAAGAGCAGCCGCTCCCCCGGGAGCCATCAGGCCTTCTGGGCTGGATTGGGACTGCTGAGACAGCCATCCACATGGACTGAACAGCTACTGGCTTCTTCACCTGTGGGCCTACAGATTGCTATTATTGGACTGTTGTAAGCTATCCCAATAAATTCCTTTTTTTATAATCCATTCTATCAACTCTGTTTCCTCTAGAGAACCCTGACTATGTTTGGCATTATAACTAGGATATGTCTTGTAGAGGTCTTCCCTTGGTCCAATCTACTTGGGGTTTGATGGGCCCCTTTTATCTATGCAGGTTTTTCTCATGCAATATATGGAAAGTTTTCTTGAATAATTCTGTTAAAATTATTTTCTATGCCCTGGCCTGGTTTTCTTCTCCTGGGATCCCCATGATCCTGAGATTAGGTCTGTTGATGGTATCCCACAGGTAACTTGTATTTTGTTCACTTGCTTTTTTGAACTTATTCAAATTTCTTATTTCCCTCTCATTCTCCACTGTTTTATCTTCCAAATCTGAGGTTCTGTCTTCCTAGTTATTGATTCTGTTGGTGAGGGATTCTAAAGAGTTTCTTATTACTTCAATTTGGTTTTTTGTTTCCTGATACTTCTTTTTGGGTTGCCACTATCATCCTGTTGAGATGTGTTTTCATTTCAAGGTTTGATTTACTTACTTCTTCCTGGTACACATTCTTGTATTTGCTCATGTCTTTGTTTAGTGTGGTTAGCTGGTTGTTGAGACATTCTGTTTGCTGGTTTACCTTTAGTTCAATCACTGATCATCTTAAACCCATTTGGTTCTCCTCCATTATATTAAGCCTGGTGGCAAAGATTGTAAGCTGACTTTGTAATCTTTCAAAGCGTTTATACATTTTTTCCCATGATAACACTAACCTATTTATAGAATCTATGCCAATATGATCTGGCCTTAGTGTCATCTTATCCTGGGCCTACATCTGTTCTCTCTCTTTTATATTATCATTGTTGTCTTCTCACGTAGGACCTGGGGGTTTAGGCGTGGTTTCCTGAGCTGGTGTCTCCTTCTTGTGTTGAGATCTGCCCATTTCTATTCTACTTGGGATGGTTGGGGTGATGTCTTTGAGCTGTCTACCCTTCAACAGTGTGGACAGAGTGTGTGCTGAGCTCCACGGAGATGGTTGGGCACTCACGTGGTTTATCTGGGAGTGTGTGTGCTCTCTGATCAGTGGCTGGGCTGGCGACTGGGGTGGTGAGTGTGTCAGGTCCATGAGGATTGGGGCTTAGTGCTCATTCAAGCTGGTGGTCCTGCTTACTCGATAGAGGGAGGGGGCATTAGGTCTGTGCCAGGATGACTGGAAGAACCTACAGCCTGCAGTCTGCCACCCAGTGTACATCTAAGAAGCACTGGTGGGGTTTGGGCATGGTGTGTCCTCAGACTGGGTGCTGTGCTCAAGGGATTGGGGGGCTGGGGATTGAGTTGGTAAGGACTCAAGTCAGGAGGCACAGAGGGGACACTGGATTATGTGGAGTGCTTGCGGGAGAGGGTGGAGCAACTCTCAGACCTTTGCAGAGGTGGGAGCCCTAGGCAGGCACTGTTTAGGCTGGAGCTGCACCTGCCCAGAACCCACAGGAGTCAGTTCCACCCTTCCCCCGCCCCAGGTGGTAGTGATGTGCCTGTCCAGAACTCATAGGAGGCAGTCCCCCTCTTCGCCCCCTCTACGCACCTTAACCCCCTGTAAAATCCTTTACTGATGAGTCTGGGAAGAGCCCACTTCTCCTGATCTCCTCCACTCCTTCTGGGGCTGGGCACTGTTACCATGACACGGCTGTGTGATGTGGCTGCTGTGGCATACTTGATGGCATTCGGGAACCTGATGGCGGGAGCTGGCAGGTGAATGATGGGCGGAGCTTGGCGGCCAATTCTGGGGTTTCTCCTTTGTGTCTTGTTCATGATCATTTTTCTGCTAACCTGCTTTTAGCTTTGTTTACACCAAGAAAGTTTGGGAAGGGATTGCACTAAGGCAAAACTTTTTTTAAAATATCTTTTCTAGTGTTCTAAGGTTCTATGTGCTCACCCTTGCCATTATGGAAATGGAGCAGGTGGACAGAGCAGGCAACTGCGGCTACTGCAGAACCTAGTTAGCTGGATTGTAATTAAATTCTTTGAGATCTCTGAGTCTACAATGTCTGACAAACTAAGAAAGGAAAAAACAATTTTTTCCCTTTCGGGTTGTCAGAGTGACAGTGTAATTTACCTCTGCCTGTGGTGAAGTTCTACCATGCTGCCATCCTCCCAGAATTTCCAATGGTGACTTTTTAATCTCTAATTTTATTTATTTATGTCTCTTTTCTCCTTTTTGTCAGTTTTCCTAAGGGATTAGCAATCTTTTTTATTCTTTTAATGAACCAACTCTTTTTCCATTGAGTCTTTGTATAGTTTTATTGGTTTCTATTTCATTAATTTCCACCCTTAATCTTATGTCTTCTCACTTACTAATTTTTGGTTTGCCTTGTTCTTATTTTCCAAGGCCTTAAGGT
>PVHP010044812.1:0-13972 GCA_004024765.1 Zapus hudsonius | reverse complement strand
GACCCTACCTCGAAAAAATGAAACAAACAAACAAAAAAAAAAAACCAATTCCCCAGGACCCACATAAGCCAGACCCACAAGGTGGTGGCCCTAGTGTGCTCTCTCTCTCTCTCTGCTTGAAAATGAATAAATAAAAAATATATTTTAAAAAAGAAGTTCTGTGACCTTTGTCATCTATAAAATGGGATCATAATGTTTTTGCAAAGGTCAGCAAAAGCATGCACAAAGCATCAAGCCACATCTATCTCCCAGGGGACCAATAAAACGCTCTGTGCAGCTCTTTATTATTACTGTTAATTACTTCACCAAGTAGAAGGAAGGCTGGAAGAGGCAGGATAATATGGAGAGCTTTACATGTGGAAGAGGAAATAGATTGCTCTAAACTTCTGTGCACAGCAGAAAGAACACTGATGAGGCTCAGGGCATGCTAACCCCAAATACGGAACTGTGGCATTCAGAAAACAGCAGAAGCAGGATGATCTCTCAGACCTTCTCGCCACCCTTGTCCCCTGAAGCAAGTCATTCCAGAAGTGCCCTCCCTATCCTGGCAGGAAAGGAGATGTTTATCCTCAAAGACACAGAGACGCCAAGAAGAATCTGCACCAACAGGCTTGCTAAGTTCGCCCTAGTTTATTACCGTGAGCTCATCCTCCTTCTGGTCAACCACATTCCTGCATGAGTGCCCATCCTGCATCATATTTAAGCATGAAGCACACACATTCCCTGTTTCTTAGGGGTCTTTATTACGGAAGCCTCTCGGGTTCCCTAAAACAGGCAGTAAATTTGCAATCATCTCTTTTGCTCTTGTTTTGTATAATTGCCTCAGCCATGAACCTGGTCACAGGTCAGGAAAAATAGTGCTTGTGTTACCCTGCAGAATCAGTGGGCACATACTGTAAAATGTATTTCTGCCGTAGCAAAGAAGACTTTATAATGATTAAGTAGGCCAAAGTGGAAGAGATGCCTAATGAAACATCATAGGGTAAGAATGTTATAAATTACATTCATGTAAAGGTGGAAGATCCTGTCAAGTCCAAGATTTTATTATTCTAGGATCGCAAAGGTAGCTCAGTGGTGTGTAGGAAGAGATGGTGAGCCAACCATTTATTTGTGTTCAAAAACATCCTGTTTTTCCCTTCCACCCACCTTGGGTCTATATGCTCACGGGCCACTTATTACATATATTGTACTTCTCCTTCTGAACCTTCTTCGACATTGCTCAGTATGCCTAGGGCATCTTAGTGCTAACTTTGCACTCTATACATGAATGCAGCAGAAATATGTTGCTATTGTTTCTTTTTTCTTTTTCTTTCTTTTTTTTTTTTTTTTTTTTTTTTTTTTTTTTTTGGTTTTTCTAGGTAAGGTCTCGCACTAGCCCAGGCTGACCTGGAATTCACTATGTAGTCTCAGGGTGGCCTTGAACTCACGGCAATCCTCCTACCTCTGCCTCCCGAGTCCTGGGATTAAAGGTGTCCGCCACCACGCCCAGATGACTATTGTTTCATTTTTAAAAAGGTATTTTGAGCCAGGCATGGTGGCACCTGGGAGCAGAGGTAGGAGGATCACTAGGAATTTGAGACTACATAGTGAATTCAAACTAGTAAATGTAGGTTCTTATATATTGCTAGAATTGGGTAATCTGACAGCCTGGGTTCAAGTCTCCAGTACCTATGTAAAAGCCAGATGCACAAAGTGGCCCATGCATCTGGAATTTGTTTACAGTGGCAGGAGGCCTTGGTGCACCATACTCTCTCTGTCTCTTTCTCTCAAATAACTGAATGAAAATGTTTAAAATAATGATAATAATAATAATAAATAGAATTATCTTTGGGGCTAGAAATATAACTCAGTGGTAGAGTACTTGCCTAGCATGTGAAAGGCCCTGAACTTGATTTCCAGTGTCGCAAAAAATATAATAACTTAAATATCAATCTTCCCAATCAGATGTAGTGAGGCACTCCTGTAATCTCAGCACTTGAGAGGCAGAGGCAGGAGGCTCCATGAGGGATGGAGGCTAGCCTGGGGACTCTGACTTTGAAAAACAATCCTTCTAGAAACTTGTTAAACATATAGATTTCTGGCTCTTCCTCTAAAGATGTTTTTCCTTCTAATGTGACCTAGGAATTGCATGTTAACTAACCTCTCTGGGGAATTCTGATACACATCATATGTATTGAGTTTCTATTGCTGCATAACAAATTACCCAATTTTAGCAATTTAAAAGAAACCACATTTGCTAGCTTGCAGAGTTCTTGAGGTCAGGGATTTTGGAGTAGCTTAGCGAGATGGTTCTGCCTCAGGGTCTCTAATGAAATGGTCAGTAAGCCATTTCAGAGAATCCGACTTCCCCATCATTCACACTAACACTTCACTTTGCAGATGCTCAGTTGCTTGCAGATGCTCAGTTGCCTTGTGAGTTTCTTCATAAGGACATTCACCAGAGGACAGCATTCTTCCTCTTGTGTAAGCGACCACAGATAGAAATGATAGACTTGAGATAGGAGTCGGGAGATGGGAGAGAGAACCCAGGATCAAAGCCAAAGTCGTCAATAACCTAACAGTGGAAAGGACATCTGGTGACACTGGAGTAACCCTCATGCAGTGTGGGAGTAGCCAAGACAAGATTATGAATGAAGGAGGCAGGGCTCCCAGGGGCTACCTTGAAAGCTGCCCACAAGTTTGCATTTTGAGAAATTCTAGCAAAAAAAAAAAAAAATTAACATCAGCTCAAACTAAGAGTGCCTTCCTCCTATAAAACGGACTAGACAGAGCAGATAGATGACCCACTAAGGAAATAGCAGGGGTCCATCTGGGATGGGAGAACAGTTTCGAAAAGTTATGCTAGGAATACTCCAGAAAACACTTCTCCCTTCATACTCTTACCTAGGCAGTTTCTGGACTGAATTGGTAGGCTTTGCAGGTAATAAAAACATAAAGTATCACTTAATAACATGTGCAGCCTTAGCCAGGCATGGTGGCCCACACCTTTAATCCCAGCACTTGGGAGGCAAAGGTAGGAGGATCGCTGTGAGTTCAAGGCCACCCTGAGACTACAGAGTGAATTCCAGGTCAGCCTGGACTAGAGTGAGACCCTACCTCAAAAAACCAAAAAAAAAAAAAAAAGTGTGCAGCCTTGACTATGAGCAGTAGGGCTAGAGCTCTAAGTGGTTATTCCTCAAGCAGTTAGGAAAGCTCAGCTGACATTTTATATTTTAAGACTTTATAGGACAAAGAGTGTGTATTGGATTATAAAATGGCCCTTTGTGGCAGCTTGAGGAAACACAGAAGCGGATGGTATGGGCACCACTGCACCGAGCTGGGCATTATTGATCCGAGGGAGAATGTAGGCTTTCCCAGGGACAATCCATTGGGAACTGCTGGCCTCTAGCCTCCCTGCTCCTGTACTCCAATGTACTTGAGGAGCCAGTTTCTCTCTCTCTCTCTCTCTCTCTCTCTCTCTCTCTCTCTCTCTCTCTCTCTCCTTGCAAATAAATAAATATATTAAAAATAAGGCTCATTATGACAGGAAAGTAAGAAGAATATTTGTACTTGAGAATGTGTATATTTTCTCTGAGAAATATATCTTTGAGCTGGGCATGGTAGCCTACACCTCTAATCCTAGCATTTGGGAGGCAGAGCATTTGGGATCATCATGAGTTCAAGGCTACCCTGAGACCATATAGTGAATTTCAGGTCAGCCTGGGCTAGAGTGAGACCATACCTCTAAATATATATATATATATATATATATATATATATATATATATATATATATATATATATTCCTGTGGAGCCATGATATGGTAGTCCATGCCTCCATGCCTTTAATCCCAGCATTAGGGAAGCTGAAGTAGAAATATTGCAGTGACTTCAAGGCTAGAGTGCCATTTTGAAAAAAAAAAATATATATATATACATACATACATACATACATACATAATTTGGGGCTGGGAGATGGCTCAGCAGTTAAAGGTGCTTGCTTGCAAAGCCTGTTGGCCCAAATTTAATTATCAAATACCCTTGTAAAGTCAGATACACAAAGTGGTACGTACATCTGTGGTTCTTTTGCAGTGGTATAAGGTCATGGAGTGCCCATAATTTATCTCTCTCTCTCTCTCTCTCTCTCTCTCTCTCTCTCTCTCTCTCTCTCTCTCACACACACACACACACACACACACTAATAAATAAATTTTAAAAAATTTAAAATATTTTTCATCTGGACTTGGTGGTACACACCTTTAGTTCCAGTGTTGGGGAGGCTGAGGTAGGAGGATCACTGTGAGTTCAGCTTTGGGCTACAAAATGAGCCTGAGCTAAGGTGAGACCCTTCCTGGGGCAAAGGAGAAAATTTTCAGAAATTTGGTTATTGCTTCAGATTGTAGACTTTTTAAATTTAAACTCATATCCAGATTTTCTGCTTCAGGCAAAAATTAATACAGTGGAATCTACACAATGAGAAAGAACCCAGACCCCATTTCATATTTAGCCTAAAATCCAAAAAAATCATTTCAAAGAAAATAATGAAGCTATCCCCCTGGAAATCTGCCTCAGAAGATTCTAGAAATCCATTTTCAAATTCTGGAAAAGAAATCATGGTAAGCCATGAAACTGGAGTCAACAACTATGCTATGAGTGCCACACTCATAGTTGTGTCCTCCTCCCTGTGTCATGAATCAATGAATTTGTAGTAGAAGTTTTTCAAAGCACAGATGGTGCTCATGACAGCCACGAGAATGCGTCTCAGATCTCTGAGCAGAAGCACCAGACAGTCCAGAATCCACAAGGCTTCCCACAGTTTCCCCAGCCAATGACTGTGTGACACAAGGAGTTCCTGTGAGTCCTGGAGCCCTAACAGGGGGCTCTGGACCAAGGACTCCCCATTGGCTTTGACAAACACCCACAGACTGCATCCCACTCTCTACATTCTACTGAGAATTCCTTCCTTCTCTCTCTCCTTCACACAGGCCAGATGGTCACCTCGCTCTTCCAGTGCTCCTTCTTGCTCTGGCTTCCTTCCTTCTCCCTCACAGATGTTTCTTATGAAATCTCTTGCACATCGAATCTCACTTGGGATCTGTTTTTTGGAGGATCTTAAATAACCCAGCTTTAAATGTCTAGGTTTCAAACTATTCCCTAGATCAGACATAGAGAAAGAAGAGACATAGTTAAAGATGTGTTTTCAAAGATCTATCTATAAGGAATAAGTGATGCAATTTAAATATCCTAGCCTGGGTCTGATCCCCAGAGAAACACCACACACACACACACACACACACACACACACACACACACACACACACACTAAATGCCCTGAAGAGATAAGATATTGTGTGAATACATAATAGAATTCTTATTTTCTGTTTGCTTATTTGTTTGCTGTTGTTTATTATTTTTAAACTCTATTTTAATGTTTATATTTTTATTTGAGAGAGAGATTATGGATGTGCCAGGGCCTCTTGCTGCTACAAACAAACTTCAGACCAAACGCCCATGCTGCTTTGGGCATCTGGCTTTACATGGGTACTAGAGAATCTAAGCCAGGCATGGGCCTTGTAAGCAAGTACCTGTATCCACTGAGTCATCTCCCAGGCCCTACTGTTGTATTAGACTCGGTCTTAAACACTATGTAGTCTAGGAAGGCCTCTAATCTGCAGTCCTTTCACCTCTACCTTCCCAGTGCTGGGATTATAGGCATGCGCCACCACACACAGTTTGGCAGTCTTTAAAAATGATTTTAAACCAGGCGTGGTGGCGCACGCCTTTAATCCCAGCACTCAGGAGGCAGAGGTAGGAGGATCCCCATGAGTTCAAGGCCACCCTGAAACTACAGAGTGAATTCCAGGTCAGCCTGGGCTAGAGCGAGACCCTACCTCGAAAAACAAACAAACAAACAAACAAACAAAAAATGATCTTAAAGCCAGGTGTAGTAGCACATGCCTTAATCCTAGCACTTGGGAGGCAGAGATAGGAAAATGGCTGTGAGTTCCAGGTCAGCCTGAGCTAAAAGTGAGACCCTACCTCAAAAAAAATAAATAAATAAATAAACAAAAATGCTAAAAAAAAAAAGTTAAAGGAGAAAGGTAGCTTACAAAATAATATTTTTGTGGGACTTTAGTTTTTTATAAATAAGCATAGAAAAGACAGAAAGTTATACACCAAAGCACCAAAGCTTGATGTGGTGTTGGGAATGGAACTAAGGGCCTGTACATTCTATTAACTGAGCTACCCTCCCTGCCACACACACACACACACACACACACACACACACACACACACACACTGTGCCTTCATAGTATTTCAGGATTTCAAATTCATCTGTTGTTTTCTTTCTTTCTTTTCTTTTCTTTTTTCATACAAGGTCTTACTCTGTTGCCTAGGTGGCCAGACTGAGACTTAGAGTGAGTTCCAGGTCAGCCTGGGTTACAGTGAGACCCTACCTCAAAAAAAAAAGGAAAAAAAAACAAGATGATAGATAGATAGATAGATAGATAGATAGATAGATAGATAGATAGATGGATGCAAGGCATGGTGATATATACCCTATAATACCTATAAAATACCAGTACTCTGGAGACCAACATGACAAGTTTGAGGCCAGCTTGAACAACATAGCCAGACATTGCAGTTACCTTCCTGTTGCTGGCACAAAGCCCCACCGAGCAGCTTGTGGAGGAAAGGGTTTATTTGGCTAACAGATCCAAGGGGAAGCTCCATGATGGCAGGGAAAACGTGGCATGGACAAAGGCTGGACAGACATGACCTTCTGGCCAACATCATGGACAACATGAGCCGAACACTGGCAATGGAAAGCTGGCTCTAACACCCATAAACCCATCCCCAAATACCCACCTCTGACAAGGTTCCAATTCCCAAATTGCCATCAGCAGGGGATCAAGCATTCAGAACACAAAAGTTTGTAGGGGAAACCTGGATCACACCCCACAACAGATGTTGACACCTTGATTCACAAGCAAAACAAAGGGAGAAAAATAAGAGGAGGGAGGGAGGGAGGGAGAGCAGGTGGGATCACACAGCTGTGAGTTGCTGCCACCAACTCCATGGTCACATTCCATCATATGGACTTTGGTCCTGAGTCCCACATCTACTTGTGGAACTTGCTCTATGCCTGCCCAGGGCAGCATGAGCACATTAAGGTGTCCTGGGTGCCAGAAGACAAGGTGATCGATTACACAGGAAGCTCGTCTGAGTGTAGGAGGCTATGAAACACCCATGAATAAGCAGGACTTCTGTCTTGATGGTTAACTGGTTGCTGGAGCCTCAGCACCAGGTTCAGAAAGGGGGCTACAGGGAAGCGGGTGCTACAGATGTAGGTTGGGTTGAGCAAGATGGGGCCAACATAGCAATGAATGAATATTCAGGAATCTGCCTCTTAGCCATGGAAGAGAGAGCAGCCTTAGACTCCTAACCCAGCTGCTTCTGTCTCTGTGGCAGACTCCTTCTGGAACTGGGAAGCACAGCCCCACACAGCCCAAACGCTAGAACTTTATCAGGATCTGGAGGATCTTGGCTCTCTTCAGTGCCCTTGGGCACTCATCTTCTTGGAAGAATTAGAGCTAGAAGCAAAATGGTCCATCTTAATGGGGCCAAGAACTTTCTGGGGGGAGCCAAATGGCTTGTTCTTGGCACAGTAAATAAAATCCCTTACATGAATAGTTTTTAAATGTGAAGGGATTAAGGATAATAGAATCAGATGGTTGGTACAAAGCTGCATTTATCACCTTAATAGGCTGAAAATGAAAAGGTGTGGGTCATATCATTGCCTTAGGGGATCACTCTTTAAGGGCAATAGAATTTGAACTCTAAGCTTGAACCCCAGAGGAGGGTAAAAATTTGCAGCAGTGGTGCTTGTAGGAGGAGCCTAAGAGAAAGCAAATGTCCTTCCAAAGACTGAGCTGAAACTTTTACTTGCCCTGGTATACGAAAGTGTGAGAAAGAAGACCCAGGAAGCAAGAACAATGGAGTGGCTATGCTATGGGAGGCCAGGATAAGGTCCATTTCTCATAGGGCATTAATTATGTGCGGACAAGGGTGCCTTGGCATTATGATACAGTTTGGTGGGACTGTCTTCAGCAGGCCAGGGTTAGTGACAGGACAAGAGGTCATACAAACTGCCTCACCAAGCCAGATTTCCATCCATGCCTGCCATCTCGGCACTTGAGCATGGAGGCAGGAGGATTAGGAGTTCAAGGCAAGCCTGGGATACATAACAGGTTCATGGTTAGTCATGGCTACAAAAAGAAAAATATATACTAACTGGCTCACTAACAACAAGATGGATGAAGAACCTGAGCAATAGAGGTCATCAACATCAGAAGCCAGAAGATTCCATTGTCCACTCTTATGTTATGGCTTGGTTAATAGTAACTTACAGAACATAGTATAAGCTGGAGATAATGCTCAGTGGTAGAGTGCTTGCTTATTGATTGAGATGACCTGCGCTCAATCTCCAGCACCATAAAAACCTGGGGCTGAAGGTATAAGTGGCAAAGTACTTGCCTATCATGTGCAAGGCTCTGGTCTTGATCTTCAGCACCATCACCACTGGGGGTGGGAAGCTGGGGAGATGGCTCAGGGATTAAAGGCACTTGTTTGAAAGCCTGCTGGCCCTGGTTCAATTCCCCAGTACCCATGTAAAGCCAGAAGCATAAAGTGGCACATGTATCTGGAATTCATTGCAGGCAGGAGGCCTGTATTCATTCATTTATTCACTAATTTTCTCCTCTCTCTCTTTCTCTCTCTCTCCCTCTCCCTCTCTCCCTCTCTCTCTCCCATTACAAATAAATAAATAATTTTTAAAATATTTTATTTATTCATTTTCAAGGAGAGAGAGAGAGAGAGCACCAGGGCCACCACCTTGTGGGTCTGGCTTATGTGGGTCCTGGGGAATTGAACCCGGGGCCTTAGGCACTAGAGGCAAGTGCCTTAATTGCTGAGCCATCTCTCCAGCCCAATAATTTTTTTAAAGGCTCTTGCCCAGTTCCTGGACCCAGAGCAGTTTTCAGTTTTCAGATCTGGCACTCATCGACTGAAGAGATGTCTGAATCCCAATGTGAAGAAGCCTGCAATGCATAGTGATTTCCCTGGGGCTTCCGATCTTCAGTGATGTCCCAGAGCAACTGACTCTTTACCAGGGTGATGGGAACACACAGACCTCTCCAGGACTATGGGAGATAGAGCCCAAGTTGACACAGATATAGTGACCTGAAATTTCATCTTGGTCTCAGTCTCTGTTAGGGTGAAGACACTTAGAGGTCAGGAAATAAATGTAGGCTAAAGTATGAGTCCAGAGTCTGAAAATCGCATGACAGTCATTTTCCTGGTCTCCAAACATATCATTGGGGTGGACCTATGTGGAAGTTTAAGCATATGTTGGTTGGATCTTGTGGTGAGAGCGATCAAAGTGGGGTGGGTGACATTAAAGTCTCCCATACTGACGAGATGAATAAAAGCCAGAATAGCACTAGGAAGACATGAGTCCCAGTCTTAAAGATGAAGGCCTGGCGGTTGTTAGAATACAGATGTGGTCACTTTCAGAGGCTCTGCTGCCTGGGCTTCAGGGCCAAGCAGGAAAACAAGACCAGTCCCTTGTTGCCAGGGAAACCCAATGCCACCAGGATTATGGCCTTGGGTCCTATCTAGTGCCTTCACAGCTCATAGGCCAGATCATGTGACCTTTTCTTCTCTCCACCTCCTCCCCTCCAACCCATAAAAAAGGACACCCTCTTTTTTACTCAGAACTGAAGCCTGGGTTTTTGAACCCCATCATGTTCTTACCTGCCATGATAACTTTCTATAATAAATCTTATTCCCCAAAGGAATGTTTGCGTGTTCCTATCTGCCAAACTGGCCTTTTAAATCTACCTTTCTTTTACCGCTTTTTACAATGGCCCTGCCATGTCTCTGTTTCACTTGCTGGTCCGGTCCTTTGCAGAAACTAGACAAATCCTGGGAACTCTGGCTAACTCAAGGATAACATAGCCCTGGTCACAGCTGCTCAGCCAGATGTGATCTCTTTGCTAGAGCAGACAATGCGGATTCTTGTAAGTAGGATCAAGTCATGGGTTTAGCAAGTGTATTCTTTCTCCACCAGGAAAGATCAAATACTAGGTCTATGTGTAGCCTGAAGACAACTGAACTGTCCAGACACAAAGCAGAGAATAACATTAATTCATTCCATTGAGGACATCATGTAACCTCACAGGATAGGTGACGGGGAGCTAACTGGAGTCCTTGAAAAAGCACGGTGCCCTAGAGGGAGAGAGATTGGCTACAAATATTCAGGTATTTGACATTGAAGTAACACAGTCTGTAGTCAGGTGCACAGCAGGGAGTTCCCTTAAAATTATAAGAAAAAGGGCTGGAGAGATGGCTCAGCGGTTAAGGCACTTGCCTCCAGTGCCTAAGGCCCTGGGTTCAATTCCCCAGGTCCCACATAAGCCAGACCCACAAGGCCATGGTGCGCTCTCTTCTCTCTCTCTCTCTCTCTCTCTCTCTCTCTCTCTCTCTCTCTCTGCTTGAAAATGAATAAATAAAATATTTAAAAAAAATTATAAGAAAAAATGGGCTAGAGAGATGCCTCAGCAAACCTGGGTTCGATTCTCTAGTGCCCAAGTAAAGCCAGATGCACCAAGTGGTGCACCGTCATCTGTCTGTCTGTCTGTCTGTCTGTCTGTCTGTCTGTCTCTGTCTCTCTGTCTCTGTCTCTCTCTCTCTCTCTTTGCAAATAAATTAAAAAAAAATTTTAAAGCACAGCACGCCTTTCATCCCAGCACTCAGGAGGCAGAGGTAGAAGGATCACCATGAGTTTGAGGCCACCCTGAGACTACATAGTGGATCCAGGTCAGCCTGGGCTAGAGCGAGACCCTACCTCGAAACCAAACAACAACAGCAAAACAAAAGTATAAGACAGCAGCCTGCAGTGTTGCTTTTAAGCCTGAAGGAATGAACTCTTCTAACCTTGGGTGTTTCCCAGCCCCCAAGCGCTCACAGAGAGCCCCGAGGAGCTGTTTACACATCCGAAGGTCTCTACCTCTGATAAGCTCTTTTGAAAGGAGTTTAACACTCAGCCGCAATTTACATTTCTAAAGTTGCAAGTTGTCCCTGGGAAGGTGTTACCCGTGAGGCCTTTAGAAAGTAGAGTGGTTCTCTGCACTCGCCTGTCCCTATCACACTAAAGGTCTTTAAAAACTCCCTTCAGAAAGGTGGCTGTCCCCTCCCTGCCTCTGAATACAGCAGCCCCTTTGAGTGAGCTTGAGACCAGGGTGTTTTCTGTCTCACTTTCCTTACAAATCCCAGCGCTCGGGAGAAGGCTGAGGGTTGATGAGTGCCATGAATTCAAGGCCAACCTGGGCTACAGACGTGAGTTCCAAATTAGCCTGGACTAAAGTGAGAACCTGCTTCCAAAGAAAAACCTAGCGTAAGACAGAATGCTGCATCCTGTACCTCCTACTGAGGGTAATAGAACCCCAAAATGAATATTTTTCTTTTGGCTAAATGCAGGAATTGTCCTTGAGCCTGTAGGGGAAAATAAATGTAGGTCATTTCGCTTTACTGCAGGTCAGAAATTTCAGAAGGGTCTGGCCTTTTCTTGTATCTGCCCCCTCAGGGAGGGACTCCTGCCTCTGCTCAGAAGGCTCATCCTAGAGAATTAAGATTTCTGAGAAGATTGCCCTTTTCAAGAAATCCTGACCCCAGACAGCTAAAATCAGGAGTGGACTGGTTAGGGCAGCGGCTTATCCAGGGGGCTCATAAAAAAAAAAAAAAAAAAAAAAAAAAAAAAAAAAAAAAAAAAAAAAAAAAAAAAAAAAAAACTTCAACCTAAGTCTTGAGGTGGGCTTCCCAAGCTCTCTCACGTCTCCCTGGACAAGAACTCTGCCTCCCTTCCCTTTTTTAAAAGTTCTATCTGTAGTCTAATAAAATCTTTCTGAACCTCATCCTCTGGTCTGTGAATTTTATTCATCCATTCATAAGACAAGAGTCTGGAGGCCTCTGACTCAGTGGAAGTTTTGTGTGACCATTTTGTTTTCCTGGCTCCAGGTCAGCTTGGGCTAGAGTGAGATCCTATCTCGGAAAAACTAAAATAAAGAAAGAAGGTATTGGGATGGAATTATGATCAAAAATACATTATGTCCATGTATAAAATTGTCAATAAAAAGAATATTACTCCAGCCTATGTATCAGGTGGTATAGAAAGCCGCATAGAGTGGTTCTGCAGAAGGTCCTTGCTGCTGGGGACAGATGACATGCTCTACGTTAATCAAGATGTCAGGAGTAGGAAAAGCCATGGTGTGAAGCTAATCTGCAATAGAAGCATCGCAGCACAGGCTCCTGCGCAATGAAGGTCATGAAGGTCCTACCATCTGCAGCAGAGGATATAAAACTTTTGTAGGACAAAACACTAACAGGATGGACAAAGTTGGAGCATTTGATCTTGAATACCAAAGGACCCTTAGTCTGGAATCACCTGTCTGTCATGAGTTGGGGGCATGTCAAAGAGTCAGGTAGACTCAGTAGCAGTCCATCCTAAATTGTAATGGGACAACTGGAATTGAACAGGAATAGGAAAAGATGACACAAATATGTAGCATAAGCAGTGAGTCCAGAGCCCTGTGACATCTGTCATGTCCCCATCACAGCGTTCATTACATAGCAGCTTATACTCATATGGAACTCCATAACCCACCCCCACCCCCGCCAACTTGGTTTATATGAGTTGATTCAAATGTGTTTTTCATACAAAAATAGATGATACCCTTATGCCTTTTGAAAGGGCCAGTAATTTTCCCCCATCCTCGGGAATAGACGAAGTCTGGCACGTTCAACACCCTCAGGAATAGATACTTCATGTGAGTGTAGGTTTGCCTGTTGAGCCTTGTCATGGTTTGATCCAGATGTCCCCCACAAACAAATGAATGTGTTCTGACTGATCCATCCTCAGCTGATGGCAGTGTGGATTTTACAACCTTGATGGAGCTGTGTTGTTGGGGGCGGGCTTATGGGGTTATAAGCCATCTTCCCCTTGCCAGTATTTGGCACACCTTCCTGCCACTGTTTCCAGTGCTGTGGCAGAGGTGATGTCCACCCCTCTGTTCATGCCATCATTTTCCCTGCCAGGATGGGGTCTCCCTCAAGTCTGTAAGCCTAATAAGCCCATTCCTCCACAAGCTGCTTTTGCTTGGGTTCTTTCTGCGCAGCAACTAGAAAGCTGACCACAACAAGCCTTTAGAGCCTTCGCCAGCACTATTATCAAGGCTCTTCTAGAATATGTGACCTAAAGCCTTGAAGCAATATAGCATCCAACCAGAGAACCCACTTTACAGATCCACTTGTGTCATAAACTGTCTTCTCTCAGAGTCACTGGCTAGGCCGAGTGTTGATGTGATTTGCTGAAGGTACAGTTGAAGCACTGGCTCAGAGGCAATACCTTGGGAGGATTTGTACAGAAATTGTATAGTCAATGAATTACAGACCTTTATAAGGCACCATGTCCTCAGCAGAAAGAATGTAGTCATCTGGGGATGAAAAAGAGGAAACGAGGCCGGGCGTGGTGGCGCACACCTTTAATCCCAGCACTAGGGAGGCAGAGATAGGAGGATCTATGTGAGTTCGAGGCCAGCCTGAGACTACATAGTGAATTCCAGGTCAGCCTGGGCTAGAGTGAGACCCTACCTCGAAAAACAAATTTAAAAAAAAAAAAGAAGAGGAAACGGGAGGGGAGTAGCCTCACTCAGTATATTCTGAGGCCCCCAAGGGATCTCCATACCTCTGGTTTCTGGTTTTGATTCTCTCTCTTTTTTTAATTTAAAAAAAATTATTTATTCATTTTCAAGGAGAGAGAGAGAGAGAGAGAGAGAGAGAGAGAGAGAGAGAGAGAGCGCACCACCAGGGCCACCACCTTGTGGGTTGGGCTTATGTGGGTACTGGGTAATTGAACCCGGGGCCTTAGGCACTG
>PVHP010044811.1:0-13942 GCA_004024765.1 Zapus hudsonius | reverse complement strand
GCCAGGAAGACTGAGATGAGTACTAAGATATACAGGATACCTTGCCACAAGGACTAACACAGACAGCCCACAGAGGAGGATATACAACTGATCAGGGATGGGGAGGGGGGGAATTGGGGAATTCGGGATAACAACGCATGGTTTGCCCACTAAATAATGTAACACATTATGGACAATAAATATATATTAAAAAAAAAAATAAAGTCTAGTCATGTGCTTCATGGCAACATTTCCCTAAGTGATAAAGTGCATGTGCAAAAGTGATCCTATCAGATTGCATTGCCTAGTGATGTTGTAGCTGCCTTGGTGATGCTCATACACAGATGAAATTGCCTAATAAAACATTTCTTAGGAAGCATCCATGTTGTTAAGTGATATGAATTGCAAATGTAGGTACATTCCAAGGAAGTTGCAAGATCAGAACTTGCTCTTCACTTGGCCATTGTGTTGACAATAGGTAAAACTTTTCTCTTTTCTAGTTCTACCTATCTGAACCCACAGCTTACTTTCTTGTTATTTCCTTTGAAAATTAAAGACTTGGATACTGTCAAATCTGTGTGGTTTTTGTAATGTCTAAGATAAGGATCACTGGTGTTACCTTTTTAAAAATTGCATTCTGGGCTGGAGAGATGGCTCAGCTGTTAAGGCACTTGCCTGCAAAACCTAATGACCTGAGTTCGATTCCCCAGTACCCATGTAAAGCCAAATGCACAAGGTGGCACATGCATCCAGAGTTTGTTTGCAGCAGCTAGAGGCCTTGGCACCCCTATTCTCTCTGTTGGTCTCTCTCAGTCTCTCTCTCTCTCTCTCTGCTTGCAAACAAATAAACACATTTTTAAAAATTGCATTCTATCCAGACATCTTTTCTAGACAATCTAATATCCTAGAAATTTACATGTCAAGAAATATCTCAGAGAGATACTTTATTGGGAAAACTTGGGAGCAGAGTATATGGATTAGAGTACAGATGCCAAAGCCCAGACACTTGGCTGTGCTGGTGTGCTTTCCCGTTGGCCCCGCTACTTCTGGGTAGGCTGTGTCATTCATTTCCTCTAGAATCTTTGCAGACCATGGCCTGTTTTGAGCCACACATAAAGGCAGGTGGCCAAAGTGGCAAGGATGGGCTGAAATCCAGCATTCTGTTTGTGAAGCCAGAGAAGAAAGAGTGTGTTTTTATAATTGGTCTGCCCATAGGGGATGTCTTTCTCATTTTCACAGAATCACCATATATGTATAAAACTAGCAGTAGCTCTGTTTTCCTTGTCTCTGAAATAGGAATAATAGCATCAGGATTCACTACATAATTTGTAGGATTCCCACGCAAAATGAAAGTGTAGGACTCTTTATTTTAAAAGCAGGTCAAAAAATTAAAATTAAGAGAAATCTCTCCTCCTCTCTCTCCTTTATTCCATGTGTGTTTTTTAATGTGCCATTTAATGTTATGCTTCTCAGAATAATAGGTATACTTGCAGAGCAAAGCAAACTGTCACACACACATTGGGTGCACAGTCCCAGGATTTGGTACTCAGGGTATGAATACCTGACCTTTAACCTCTTTGTTCAAAGACTTCAGGGAATAAATAACAGTACTTACTGGCCAGGGATGAGAGAGAAGATGGCTGAAAACCCATCATGGAGATGCAGGATGGAGATATGGGTGGAGCCACACATGAGCAGAGACTCCAGATGACTGCCAGCTTGGACTCCAACATCCCATTCGATTTTACCTACAAGTCACAGATTTCCACACAGGACTCATGAAGGACAAACTTCAGACATGAGGACCCTTACTGAGCACATTGTCTTGAAAACCTTCACCAGTTGCACACTTATGGATCATATCAGCACTATTTGGTGCCTGAAACATAATAAAGCACTGAAAGATGTCAGTTCCTATCACATTTTGAGACGTTGTTCATCCTGAAAGCTCAGTTCTACCCGTACTTACAAACAGTGGGAGTCTGGCTGTCTACTCTAACAGCCTGGTTCTGGCTCAGGTTCTGTGAGCATTGCTTTTATAGAAGGTACTAGACCCCCCTTCCCCAGAAAACAAGCCTAATTAGGCAGGGAGGCAATGAGTGAAGAGTAACAGGGGTGACCTACAATGTAGAATACAGCTGGCAGAGCTGTGTCACATCCTGGGGATGGGAAGTGATATGTAAACCGAGTCTTAAAGGACAAGTAGGACTTCCAGGGGGTAAGGAATAGTTTCTGAGCTCTGAGTAGAGTTCAAAGATCCCGAAACAAAGTAAGAAAAAGTTGGAAGTGCAGGAATTTCACTGCACTCTTGTTATATATGAGGGTAACTGAGAAGGTAGGAGAGAGGCAAACAGGACCCAGAAACTGGACGTCATGTTGAGGTGTCTGAACTTGATCCCAAGGATAGGCAGGGAAAGTTTGGGGACTAGAGCATGCAAATGAAATATTTATGATGTTTGGGGAGAAAACTTTTATTATGGATAGTACTTATATTTTAGACAGATTTTTGTGGGGCTTTAGCATGAAAATAAAGTTGTGATTTTAGGTGTTTTACTTCTGCTTCCCAGAGTCTTATGAAAATTGCCATAAATTTAAAAAAATAGAAAACATATATTAATGCCAGAGACAAGGAAGGACGTTATCTACAGTCTAGGATGTAAGTTCAACAAAATTTGGGCAAATAACGGCATCATATCTAATAAAGTATCTGCCTTAATATATACAGAATCATATTCTCTCTGAGTAGAAATACATTTTAGTTTTAACCATTCATGATGTTTGTAAAAGTTAATCCAACTCTTAGCTACACAGAAATATTCACATAATTCCAAGGATTAGAAATTTTTATAGACCCCATTATCTGATCATAACACAAAAATAAAATTTTTAATTTCAATAAAAGTACATATTACTTAGGTATCAGAGAAAAAAATAAAAGTACTTTTTGTAAAATTAAAAGTCAACTAGAATATATAAATATAGACTAATTAGCAAGTAACTAATAAGTAAAAATGTGTGTGAAAAACTAATAAAGAAATTATTCCCAAAATAGTCTATGGAAAAATATTTAAGTAAATAATTCTGTGTCATTTAAATTACCCTAGCACACATAAAAAGACGGAAAGCTCCCAATTGTCCACTTGTCAAAAATATGAACCCAAAATACCCAAATGAGTTATAGGTCAATATCATTTTTAAGTACAAAATTCTTGAATAAAATATTAACAAGTTATGTCCCACAGAATATTTAACAAGGATCATGTAAGACTAAAATAGGATTTTTCCAGCAATGCAAAGATGCCTTAAAAATCATTCTCTTTTAAATAAAGTCACTACTGCAAATGGCCAACCAAAATATGAACATTATCTTGATAGCTGCTCTGAAAGAATTTATCATATTTAATTTACATTCTTGATTAATTAAAAACATGAGTCTTCTAAACCTGGAATATAAAGCTACTTTAACACAGTGAATGATATGCATATTAAATAAAAGAGCCATAATTATATTTAAATAATAAAACACTATAGACAGTCTCATTAAAGTCTGGTTTAATAAATGCTGGATACTGGTTCCAGCATTATCATTAAATGGATATTGCACAAGAAAATATGAGTTCTAAATATTGAGAAGTAAAATAAAACAATTGATATAATTTCTAGTTACCATTCTTGATCACCTTGAAATTGTATAAGAACCATTTGCAAGTTGATGAGCATTAAAGAGTCCCTAACAAAGTAGTTTGTTATAGAATAAATATACATGCATTAATGGCTTTAACTTATATTAAAAACCACGATTTGTGATTAGTAATCTAATTCATATATCATTACAGGTTTGTTTAATACCAGGGAAATAGTCACATAGAAAATGGGCAGGAGCTAGTTGAAGACAATGTTGTTATTCTATGAAAATACATGAAAGATGAATTTAATGACTAAGAACATATCAACATAAAATGGCTTCTAGAGCCATCTGTATTACACAAGGAGATTATGTAAAGAAAGGAGCTGAGTCCAGGATGCTTGAGAAAATTGAATTTAAAATATACCATAGTATGAGCCGAGGAAGAGAAGATCATCAGAGATGAAAAGGGCTGAGAGTACCCGTGGTGGGCTGCAAGGGAAGAGAAACTATCCAAGAGCTCACTCATGTAGTGGGAGAGCAGCAGAAACACTGCTGAAATCAGGAGCCAGGTTGGCAGATGCTGAATTACAGGAAGCAGGAGGGGACAACAGGAAGAGCTCAGAAGTGGGCACTAAGGAGGCAGGTGGGACATGGGGAAGAGCTAGTTAGTTAGAGTTTGGTGATGGTTAGAAGTCCAACCAAGGACCCAGGGCATAGCGAGTAGTGAGAGAGAAGTGAGAAAATGGGGGGAAAAGAGATAAAGTACTGAGATTGCTGTTTTGAGAATCTTGGAAATGAATGAGTGGAAGCAGAGAGAGTAGAAGCTACAGGAACCAATGAATTATTTTCCTTCCTAAATTATACTCAATGAGTCTCTCTTTCTCTCCCTCTCCCTCTTCCTACACTCTCCCTTCCATCTCCTTCCCTTCATTGATGGTTTATGTTGATTGTCAACTTGGCAAGACCTAGAATCACCTAGGAAACCTCTATGTGTGCCTGTAAGGGATTAACTAGATTAGGCTAGCCTCTGGGCATGCCTGGTTAAGTGAGGTGGGAAGACCCACCTTACATGTGGGTGGTTATTCCATGGGCTGGGGTCCTAGACTGAGTAAAAAGGAGAGAGTTGGGGCTGGAGAGACAGCTCTGTGGTTAAGGCATTTGCCTCCAGCATCGAAGAACCAGGGTTCAATTCCCCAGTACCCATGTAAGCTCCTGCCACCATGCCTTCCCCAACATGATGGACTGAAACTTCGAACCATAAAACCAAAATAAAACTTATTTTTCTTAAGTTGCTTTGGGTCAGGCATTTTGTCCCAGCAATGAGAAAGTAACTAATATACCTTATCTTCCCTCCTCTCCTTTCATTCTCTTTATCCTCTCTCTCTTTCACTCTCTTTTCTTTTCTCTCTCTCTCTTTCTCTCTTTCTCTCTCTCTTTCTCTCTCTCTTTCTCTCTCTCTCTCTCTCTCTCTCTCTCTCTCTCTCTCTCTCTCTCTCTCTCTCTCTCTCTCTCTCTCTCTCTCTCTCTCTCTCTCTCTCTCTCTCTCTCTCTCTCTCTCTCTCTCTCTTTGGATTTAAAATATCCCACACTGGTTTGAATACTCTATTCTCTTCTGGTAGCACTGTTCAGGAAGATTGTGGAACCTTTCAGAAGTAGAACTTTGCTGTCAAGTAGAGTTGCTCCAGCCTAGGCTTATCTGATGCCTGGGTCTCTACTCCCTCCCTGCAGATATTACTATGTGACACCAGCTATCTTCCCCTGTCATGCTTTCTTCACCACGAGAGACATCCTCTTGAAACTGTAAGTCACAAGTAAACCTATTGTTTCTTTAAGCTGCTTCTAGTCATGTGTTTTATCCCAACAATAAGCAAGTGACACAGAAAATGTATGCCAAGAAGTGGGGCCATTGCTACAATAGAATTGAAATTGTGGTTCTAAGTCTTTTGGAACTGATTGAGGGAAGAATGAAGCTGTCAAGAGAGGTGTGAGGAGCTCTATGCAGAGGAAATAAATGGTTAGGTGGGGAAGAAGAAGATATGGGGGTGGAAATCTATGCTCAGTAGGGTATTCTTCATCTCAGACATGATGGAAGAACTGTAATTTGTATGCTCTTTATCTAGAGCAGGTGAGAAAATGGGAGCAACTCTCCAGAGTATTCTTGACATGTGGTTAGTATTTATTACAGTTTGGATCTTGAATGTCACCCAAAGGTCATGTGTTAAAAGCTTGGTACTTAGCCTATGGTGATACTGGGAGGTGGAGGAACTTTTAAGAGGTGGGAAAACTGAGGATAGTTTATTGAGGGTTTGCTCTTAGAAGATATATTGGTACATTAACCCCTTCTTGTCACTTTCTTTAAAACATACGGCACTATGAAGTAAGCACCTTCTCCACCATGCATTCTTTACAAGGATATGCTACCTCACCACAGAGCCAAAGACAATAGGATCAATGACTATGGACTTAAATCTCTGAAAATAACTAAAATGAACATTATTTCCTTAATTTAAGGTTATTTCAGACAATTTGTTGCAGTAATGAAAAGCTGACTAGCATGCTACATTTTTACAGATTAAAAATTAGAAGCCAGATTTAGTGTTTTCAAAGGCCATTCATAAATGATAGAACATGATTTGTTTGAAGAAATGATGTAACAGCAAGATTTCATGTCATTACTCTGTGTTGTGGTAGCTTTTCCTAGGGATGCATGAACAAAAATCTATTCACTCTAGATGAAATGCAAGAATAAACTCCAAGAAACAATAAGAAATTCAAACTATGGTCTGAAAGTGGAACTCAATAAAGGGGATAGGAATGATGGAGACTAATGCAATAGGGAACAAAAATGAAATAGCCCTTTGAAAAAGCCCCTCTAGAAAGCCTCGCCAAGAGAGGAGATGATGTGGAGGACAGAATTTCAGAACTCAAAGATAAGACAGAGAAAATTTATTTGGGATCCAAAAAAATATATGATAAATTCAAAAATACATGTGAACAGATTATGAAGGAATTGTGGGATACCTTAAAAAAACCAAATATCTGCACCAGGGGAATGTAAGCAGGGGAAGAAATACAGACCAAAGTCATAGAGATCATCTTCAGGAAAACTTTCCTATTCTTGCAAGAGAAACCCATTCAGATACAAGAAGCAAGCAGAACACCAAATAGACAGGACCAAAGAAGAAACTCTCCATAACACATTATAGTTAAAACTCTAAACAATGAAAACAAAAAAAGAGAGTGCTAAAAACAGCAAGAGAAGAAAGCTCACTACACACAAAGGTAAGCCCATCAGAATTACCTCTCGTTTTTTGGCAGAAACTCTAAACAGTATGACAGGGATAACTTGAACCTCACAGTTACAACTCTAAACATCAATAGACTCGACTCCTCAATCAAAAAAGACAGGTTAACTGATTGGTCAGAAAAATGGATCCATCCTTCTGCTGCTACAAGAAACTCACCTCACCATTCAGAATAGACACCATCTCTATTGTTGAAAGGATGGAGAATGATTTTTCAAGCAAACAGAAATAAGAAACAAACAGGCGTGGCAATTCCAATATCTGACAAAATAAACTTCAATCCAAAGGTAATTGAAAAAGATAATGAAGACCACTTCTTACTCATGAAGGGAACAATCCAACAAGAAAATATCACAAACATAAACTTATATGCACACAAATACAGTTGCATCACATTTTATAAATCAAAATCTGCTAGACAACAAACCATAAATAAATCCTTGTACCATCATAGTAGAGGCCTTTAATACCCCCACTATTATGAATAGACAGATTATCCAAGCAGAAAATTAACAGGGAAATAATGGAGGTAAACAACACCTTGAACCAATTACATATAACAGACATCTACAGAACATTTCACCCTAATTCCACAGAATACACAGTCTTCTCGGCAGCTCATGGAACCTTCTCTAAAATAGATCATATATTAGGGCATAAAATATGCTTCCACATATTCAGGAAAAATGTCATAACTCCCTGTATTATATCAGACCACAATGAAATGAAGTTAGAAATTAACAAGAGAAAGAACATAAATACACCACCTCCTGGAGACTGAACAACTTGTCTTTAAATAATGGATGAGTTGTGGAAGAAATCAAAAAAGAAATAAAGAAATTTCTTGAACTGAATAATAATGAAAACACAACAAACCAGAACTTATGGAACACTATGAAGGCAGGCCTAAGAGGAAAATTTATAGCACTAAATGCCTAACAAAGACAGAGAGATCTCAAGTTAATAAATTAACCATCCACCAAAAAGCATTGGAAAAACACAAACAATACAATATTAAGCATTCCAGGCAGAAAGAAATAATCAAAACCAGAACAGAAATTAATGAAATGGAAGTTGAAACAACTTAAAAACTGACAAAATGATGAGCTGGTTCTAAAAAAAAAAAAACCAAGATTGATGAATCTTTGGCCAAATTGACAAATTGATTTTTAAAAAAAGAAAAAGAAAAAAGTAAAGAATAAATTAACAAGATTAGAAATGAAAATGGAGAGGTCACAAATGACACCAATGACATTGGAAGAATCACCAAGATATATTTCCAAAACTGTATTCCACAAAATTAGAAAACCTAGAAGAAATTAATTTCTAGATGCTTACCACCTAACAAAACTAAACCCAGAACAGATAAGTTACCTAAAGAAGCCTATTTATCCAACAAGATTTAAAAAGCAATTAAAAGCCTCCTAACAACAAAGTCCAGACCTACATGGATTCCTTGCCAAATTATACCAAACCTTCATTGAAAAATTAAATCCCCTTCTTTCAAGTTATTTCCCAAAATTGAAAGAGCAGGGATGCTCCTGATCACCTTCTATGAAGCCAACATTACTCTAATACCAAAACCAGACAAAGATACAAAAGAAAAGAAAATTATAGACCACTATCCCTGATGAACTTAGATGCAAAAATTCTCAACAAAATCCTCAATCAAGAACATTTAAAACGCATTATCCACCTTGATCAAGTAGGTTTCATGTCAAAGATGCAGGGATGATTCAACATATGGAAATCAATAAGCGTAATACACCATATAAATAAACTTAAACACAAGAGCCACATTATCATTTCAATAGATGCACAGAAGTCTTTTGACAAAATATAACATGATCAAAACGCTGGAGAGACTTGGGATGGAGGGACCATATCTCAACATAATAAAGGTTACATATAAAGTACCCAAGGCCCCAACCATACTTAATGGGAAAAAGTTGAACTGTTTTTGAGTAAGACAGGGATTCCCACTCTCACCACTGCTTTTCAACATAGTACTGGAAGTCCTAGCTCAAGCAATAAGGCAAGAGAAAGAAATAAAAGGGGTACAAATTAGAATGCCCTATTTGCAGACCACATGATTTTATACACAAGTAACCCAAAAGACTTTACCAAAAAACTTTAAAGGGAACCACTGGGTGATAATGGTTACCAACAGCATGAAGAAGCCGGAGGCTCTGGAACCTATGTAGTCAACCTGCTGGACAAGAGTATACACCTGTGCAGTAGTGGCACATGGACCGGATGTTAGCCATGCAATGAGGCCTGGATGGCACTGAGGATTTCAGCCTATGTAGAGGAGTAGATCATTGCATGGTGATATACTTGATGAGACATGAAAAGGCAAATGAGTTGAAAAATTTCCATCAAAGCTAATCATGAAAAAATGGGATGCAAATATGTGCACTAAAAGGGCAAATGAGACATAACTAAAGGCAACGGGTTTTTTTTAAAAGCAATTAAAGAAAATAGTGAACTACAGGTTGACTATTCCTGAAATTTTAGCTGAATGCTTGGTGCCAGACATGTTTTAATTTATGGCATTTTTCAAATTCAAGTCTTTGGCTAGATAGACGAAGACCAGAGAACGAGAATACATGGTTTTGGTTTCTGCAGACACTATCAGTGCCAAGAATAGCTAAAAACAGACTTGTACTTGTCCACAAAAGGCTAGATATGGAATCTTTCTCTGGACCATGTCCTGTTGGAGATTCCTGAGGAGCAGACTTATTCTCTTACGATCCTTCTCTGTGGTCAGAATGCTTTGTCTCTGTGGCAATGCATGACCTAGCATCTGTATGCCAGGTATACAAGGCCTCCCTTGGTCCTTGAGCATTGAATGGCCATCCTTGAGATTGCTGGTGAGCATCTGCCCCTTCAGGTTGTCTTTTCATTTCTCAGCTCAATTTCTGAGACTCCAGCTTCTCTTACTCTGAAAACAGAGTACACATTGACTTTGGACCCCTTCCTACATCTAGGCTTATTTTAAAAATCTGAATGAGGGCTGGGGAGATGGCTCAGTGATTAATGGTCCTTGCTTGCAAAGCCTCCTGGTGCAGGTTCGATGCCCCAGTACCCACATAAAGCCAGATGCATAAAGTGACACATGGGCTTTTTTTTTTTTTGTAACAGCAAGAGGCCCTGTACTTGCCTCCCTCCATATACATTCAAATAAATAGTATAAAATGTTTTTAAAAATAAAAAGCTAAGTGACAAAAGAGAAATTAGAGTGACCAGAATGACCTATAAAAGTCTAATTGCACTTTTAAAAGGTGGGATGGCCATCTGGCCTGGCAAAGACACTCACTTTACATTTTCACTGGCATATGACTGAAGTCATTTATGATTAAGTCCTATTTAAATAAAATGGTAGTCGACATTTAGGTAATATTACAGGGCAATAAATGTTTAAGAACCTAAGGGTATAAGCTTTCCAAATGCAGTTCAGACCCAGATGCTAAAAAATACTGTGTGTGCATGAGCATGAGAGAGAGAGAGAGAGAGAGAGAGAGAGAGAGAGAGAGAGAGAGAGAGAGAGAGAGAGAGAGAGAGACTGGCTTTTCTCACATCATGTAAGAATTTCCTCCCTTTTCTTTTTCTTTCATAGTCTAAATTCACATTCTGAATTGTTTAAGAGTTTCCAGGCTATATTCTGCTCCCTCTCCCCTCCCCTTTTCCCTTTAATTTTTTTTTAACATGGGGTAGAAGAAGCATGAGGGAAATGTAGTTAAAATTCAAAATGCTTCCCCTTTATCATTACCATGAATCAACACAATAAATGAGCCCCTTCAGAGCTTGGTAATAAGAATTTGATAAATCATCAGCCAAAAATTAACTAGATGTCAAAACAATCTTTGGGAAGTGTGATGGATTGGGGGTGATAGCAGCAATTAATCTCCCAGCATGAGTTCACCAGACAGACACAATGTAGGGAGATGGATGGGGGGATCCGAGACTTGCAAGGTCAGGACACTCCTGCAGGAGTGCTGGGGGGGGGGGGAGCAGGCACCTAGCAGCTGAGCTAGAGGTCAGTGCCTGCCTTTGAAAAGCCCTGTCTCCAGCTGCTGTCTGATGAGCCAAGCACTTTCCCTCTTATGCTAATAAATTCCACAAGTCAGCTTGTGAGGCTCCACACATGGCTTCCACGAGGGGGACACCTTAGAGAGCTTCATTTAGAGAGAGCTGGGCAGGGTAGCTCCCGGTGAACAACAGCTGGGAGGAGGGAGGAGGGAGGAGGGAGGAGGGAGGATGAGTGGGGGGGAGGAGCAGGCCTAGAGGGGAGGGAAGAGAGAATTCAGAGTCTGGAAGAGCCAGAGCTGTAACCCCAGTGACTCAGGAATGCAGGCCTTGGCCCTGGAGCTCTCAGGGCACAGCTGAGGAATACTGATGGGCATGTGGAGAGAGGAGAGCCTCTGTAGCTCATAAATCTTTTGGGGTGACACTGGTTTCTTTGTTTTACTTATTTAGATGACATGTTTTAGTGGGGTTCACAATATTAGAAGAAATGCAAAATTGGCAGAGAAGGCTCCTCTGTTGCCCTCACTCACTGGGATCCTAAATTTGCTGAGACTTGACATATGGGCTGAACTGATGGAGGTGGGGCGGGCAGTGAGAAAGCCAGGAGGGGCCAGAAGGAAATTCAAAGCAGCCTTTAGGAGGCAGAGAATGGGATCATAAGTGGTCTGGGAGCCCTTTCTACTGAGAAGAGTTGCACAGGTTGGCCTGGGAGTCCGGTATTCTTGAGTTGTTCTTTACTCCCCCAGGGAAACAGAGTTCTTTATTACCAAAGATTCCTGTAGGATTTTCCTGGCTCCGGTTTTAATGCCATTCCTGTTAATAATGGTTTGGTATTCCTGGCTGGCTTTCTAATCATAAAATGATCCTAATGCATGACTATCTAATGGTTTATTGTTCACAAAGCTCTGTGAGAATCCAAGGTCTTCTCAAGGGGAGTCAATATTTTTATTACACAACTTTCAGTACATAACATAGTATTCTAGAGCTTACCTATAGTATAGTTTATTCCAAACACCTCAATTCTCAGGAAAGCTAGGTCAGGAAAATGATGTAGTTAGTTGGAGAAAACTAACCCTGATGTTATGGTTTGATTCTAAGAAGTTTCTAGCTCTGGCTCCTTTGATTAAACACCAGTCTCCATCTGGTAATACCGTTTGGGGAGATTGTTTGGCCTGGTGGTGGAAGTGGTCGCTGAGGATGGATTGAAGGTTCTAGCTCAGCCCCATCCACATTCTGCTTACTGATTTGCCGGGGTGTGAGGCTCCTGTTACCATGGGCCACGCTGTTCTCCAACTACTATGTTGGACTCTATCCTCTGAACCATGATCTAAAATAAAACAGCTGTTTGAAAGTTGCTTCTGGATGTAGATGTAAAATAACTAGCGCACCTAGTGATAAGCAAAAGACACCTGTGGAATTCTCTCTCAGCTCTATTTCAGAAGACATGTCCCCTGTTCTTCAGACCCACCAGGCAAGCTGTGCCTTCTGTCCTTGCACAAGCCCCTCCACCCCAGCTGGAATTTTCTGTCTCAGAAAGCATCTTGGCTCATTCCCTTCCATTTTTGTTCAAATGTCACCTTCTGGATGAACTCTGCAACTCTAAAAACCTTCCAGTTCTCCTTGCAATTCCCTTTTGTCTATGGCTCTTGCCACCTCTGATACACCACGTGTTTATGTTCCTTGGGATGCACATTGTCTGTCTCTCCATGAGAAGGCCAAATCCCAAAGAGGAACTTCTTTTCTGGTTTGTTCCCTACTGGATGCCCAGTGTCTAGAATCATGTCTAGACTCAATATGTCTTTGTGAATGAATGCCCTCTTGCCCATGCCTTCACCTCTTGGGAGTATCAGATCCTTGGGCTTAATATTTAAAGAGAGGTCGATGTAAATATTGAGAAACTCACGACTAGACAACCTGTGGGTGGAAATGAGAAGCTTCGAAGGCCTGTGAAGAGATCCCTGAGCTGAAGCCTGGGATGCCATGTGTACAAAGGACAGATGAGCTGGTGGGATGCTGGGAGGATGGAGCTGACGATGCACTTGAAAGTGCTCTGGGGTCTTTAGACAAAGACATGCTTTGGGAATGGGCATATTGCATAAAGCAAACCCAGACATGTACCAGGAACTTGCTGAACTGAATCTCAGCCATTCTCACAGCAAATTATCTCTGGGGAACTTAACAGAACTCTCTACAAAACTATGTTATCTTCTTTCTCCCTTCCCTCCTTTCCTTCTTTCCTCCTTTCCTTTTTTCCTCCTTTCCTTCTTTCCTCCTTTCCTTTCTTCCTTCGTCCCTTCCTTCATTCTTTCTTTTCTTCCTTTCATCTTTCTTTCAGACAGGGTTTCACTTTATATCACAGGCTTGCCTTGAACCTACTACGCAGCTCTGGATGGTCTTGAACTCACAGCAACCCTCCTGCCCAGCCTCTTGAGTGCTGGGATTACACAGTTGCACCACCATGCCCAGCCAGTCTTTCTTAAAAAAGTGTTTATACCTTCTAAACTTCACTACAGATGCTATTTTTTTTCTAGATGGAAAACAGATACAAGATAAAATTGCTGGACTAGTCTGTGGAATGCTAGGCTGTGCCATCACTCTGAGCCATAGTGCCTATAAAACTCTCTCTCTCTCCCTCCCTCCCTCTCCCTCTCTCTCTCCCTCTCTCCCCATAGAAACTAAATAAAATGTATTGCTGAGAGCAAATAGTTGCATCTTTAATAATGTCAAGCCCTAAAGCATTTGGGGCTACATATTTCAAGTGCTTTTTGTTGTACAGAGGATATGAAGAATTGAACTATGGGATGATAGTCATTTAAAGAGCAGTAAATGTAATTTGAACAGTTGTTATTGGCGTCAGACTTACTGTGTACAGATTCTAAATACCCTTTCCTTCTTCCTCATTCCTCGTGCCTTCTGCTACAAGGAAGAAATTTGGTAAATGTGATAACGGTATCACACACAGACAGGTTTTGTTCTTTCTCTTTCCTCTTTTTCGGCGTGT
>PVHP010044810.1:0-13940 GCA_004024765.1 Zapus hudsonius | reverse complement strand
GAATCTCCAAACCAGGCACAATTTGGGGGAGGAAAGTATTAATTGAAACTACAGATTGAGGAGAAGTTCCGTAACAGTGAAGAGGCTGGCCCTCTTTCACAGGTCCGAGCAGAGAGAGAAAGCCATCACCAACACCACACACAGAACAGCAAACAGGCAGGAGCAAAGAAGAGAATTTCTTCCCCTTTATATAGCCTTAGGGTGGGGTCTTGCAACCCTTCCCCAGACTTAATGGCTTCCCGAGTCTCTGAAATTTCCTTCCTGCACTGCCCACACAGGAAAGGATGTTTAGTTCTAGCTTCTTTGAGCTTCTTTACATCCTGCCCCCTACTGAGAGGCTGCCTTCCTGTAAACATCCTGAGAGATCTACCCAAGAAAATTAAAAAGATCAAGTTGACAACAAAACCTAACCATCGCATACACACATCATAGTTACTATACTTTTCACACACACACACACACACACACACACACACACACACACACACAATAACTGTCACATGTTTAAAGACCCTTCTGGACAAGGCAGCTGGAGCCCAGCCCCCTTGCAGTTATTTCTGTCATGTGACTGAGCATCCTGAGGGCTCACCTGTGGGAGAATATGGAGGTGGCCTGGTGGTTTGAGAAAGAAACGATTGATGGTGTAGAAGGAGGCAGCAGTTCACAGAGACTAACCCTCCATCAAATCTGAGCCATGAACCAGTTGGGGATATGGATTTGTTGAAGTCAGTATTTGTTACCCTGAATAATCCACAAGGTGGTGTATGTCATATAAAGAGGGGGGAGACTGGCAGGAAATGGGGAGGGGTGCACACACATGGAATGGGTTTTACTTAGATTTCTCTTGAGACATACTAAGGCACAGAAGGAAATAAATTAAAGAGCAATAGCCTGTTGGATGTGTGACAGAACTGTAACCCTAGCAAGACAACAGTGAGGTTGGGGACATCCTGGGCTCCATAGAGGAAACCTTGTCTAAAAATCAAAACAGCAATAGTAAGTAGCAGAGGTCTTGCTGAGTCTTTCTATATTCATTCATGGACAGTTGGATGCTCTTCGTGGTTTTTCATTTAAGGCTCTCAGATCGGTGCACACGTGTCCTGTTGTAAATTGATGCTTCAGTTAGACTAGTTTCCTGTAGTTAAGTGGCTTGGAGGCCTTACAGGGTTCCCCACACCCCCTTCCCCAGAACATTGCCATGGCTACCAAACACGGCTATTTCTCTAGGGGCACTTTGGAGGAACCAAACAGCAAACCTGAAACTCTATTTTCAGGTATCAGTCTTAAAATCAATTTTTTTCTTTTGGACTCAGCCTTACCAAAAAAAATCCCAAACATTATTTAGAGTTTTAAAGCTGGCATCTTTCCTCAGTGCACAGACAGTGTGCTGCTTTTATTACAAGTTAATTGTATCAGACAATTAATTGTGCTCTATCAAATTAGATTTCTCAATTTCGTAGGATGTGAAAACATTGGAAGAGGTCCAAGATGCCATCCTTTATACTTGTAATTAAAATGAATATGAAAAAAATGGCATTTTCTAAGAGTCTTATATCAGTTTTATTCTCCAAGTAATTAATATCCATGCCTTATAATAGTTTGTAATGTTTGATTTGTATAATAAAAAATGGAGGGTGGGGAAGACTGGGGAAATAACTTAGCAATTAAGAGTGCTTATTGCTTACAAGGTTGAGGGCTTGAGTTCAGTCCCCAGCACCCATGTAAAAAGTCAGGTTTGACTGTGCATGCCTGTAATCCCACACTGCAGAGACAAGCAGTTTTTGGTAACAGAGACTAGATTACCAGTTCCTTGTTTTGGACCTTTGTTATTTTATTCTTTTTGGCAGCTCAGCTCTGCATTTCATCTCCTTTGTCAGTTATGAGCTTCCGCCTAGAAATGTCATCCAAGAAGGACGCATGTGCAAGAGGAAGAAGAAGAGGAGGTACTGGAGGCTGCATCCTGGAACCAGAAGCCCTGCATGGGATGGTTCATTTCCACTGTCAAATTGATCTAATCGAATCGAGAATCACCTAAGAGACATGACCGTGGGCCAGCATGTGAGTCTGTGAGGGCATTTCCAGGAGGGATTATCTGAAAAGGAAGACCTCCATCCTCTGGCCAGGATGGGCAGACTTCTAACCACAGAGCAGATATACAGAGGTCTGGGGGAAATGCAGCCTCCTTCTGCCTGACCACCTAGGTCCTCGCTGGAGGTGCATCTGTCCTGTTGCTGTTGTGACACAAGCCCTGAGCATCTTCAGCCTTGCAGTGTGGATGTGATCAGAGGCTCCTAATAGTCCTCCAGGCTTTCAGCACCAGGTGAGGACAGCTGAAGCATGGAGCAGCTCCCGAGTTCTGAGCCTCTCCAGCCTTGATGCCCTGCCCTGCCCGCCCATGTCCTGTAAGTCGATGTGACAATCCCCACTAGAATCCGTTTTTGTTCCTCCCGAGAACCCTGATGGCTACACCTGTGGCAGGAGTTATGGGTTCACATTCATGTTCACTTCTAGTAGCCTCACCCGGGAGTGGGGATGTGTCATCATCACATGATCACAGTGTGGTGACCTTGGGTTTTGCAAGACTGATATGTTAATATTTGTTAGTTCTCTTCTCATGGTTCAGCTGAGGATTTCCCCATTTTAATCTGCTGTGTGAAAGTGATGCCTGGAAAGAACTAGACTGAGCTGTTGGCCAGGCAGGTTCCTGAGGCCCCACAACATTACAGGCCATTGCCAAAGCTCTTGGTTGCCCACCAGAATGAGATGGTACAACCCTATTGCTGAGGACCACATATGCTGGGCTACAGGTCACTGAGAAATCAAGCTGGAGCTGAGCTGAAAATCTCCTCCCTGTTAACCAGCTGACAGAAAGCTGGAAAAAGCCATGGCTGCACTCAGCCCTATGGGAGAGAGAAGTCATCAATGGTGGTGAACAGCAGTGGACCTTGCAAGTCTTAAGACTGGCCAAATGTGCAGACTGGGGCAATAGAGGCATGTCTATTGTGGGGGAAACCAAATGCTCTCTAATTGGACTGGAGGCCTGCTCCACAGAAGGGAATACATGCCTGGTACTGAAGACCTAGTCAAAAGCCTATAGTGGGGGAGGTCATGAGCCCTAGGGGAGAAATGCCTGCTGTTGTCTGGATAAATGCATGTATTATGCCCACCCAACTGCCTTATGAACACTTTTTTAAAATGAGTGTACCCATATAATAATGCTATTCTACCTTTTGGCTAGAGAAGTTTCTCTTTTTCAGATGGCTGTGACCACTGGGATAACGCAAAAGACACCACAGTGCTGAGAAGTGACAGTGGAGTGTTCAGCACTGGGACGTCTCTACCACACTTCCCGAGGCTCAGGGTCTATTGCAGAAGAGATGGTGGAAAGATTGTAAGAGCCAAAGGAAGGGGAGGAATGCTTACAAGGAAAACTTCCGGACATAAAATGGCCTTAATAGTCATGATTTTGCAGTGCCTGATAATACCTACACACAATGGGAGGAAAAGATGATGACACCGAAACAAAGCAGAGACTCATTGAGAGGGGAAGGAGATATGAGGGAGGGTGGGAGGGAATCGTAATGGTTTATGGTCTATAATTATGGAAGCTATCAATAAAAAGTTTAATAAAAAATTTCATTTTTGTCTCCCCCCAGCTCAAAACCATCAACTGTGCCTCAACTCCATGGCTCTCTGGTGATGTTGGGCAGAAGTGATGAGTGACAGCTGTCTATCAGTTATCCAAATACCAGAGGAATAACTAATATTTGGCACAGTTCTTAGTTTCTAAGGTGTAATGTTTGGTAGGTTAGGCATATTACAAGCATTTTTCTACTTAGAATATTTATAGTAGTTTGTGCATATAACCCTGTTGTAGGTAAAGGAAAATTTATATTTATAGATTCATTTCCTACTTGAATTTGCAAGACTAAAGGTTATGTGTTTGTTTACTCCCCAATTAATTCTAATCCCAGTTGAGATTCTATTTGGAGAGAGGATTTATAAGAAGGTAATAAATAAGATTGAGGGCTTAATCTCCCAGAACTGGCATCTTTCTAAGAAGGTGAAAACATAGATGATCTCTCTCTTTCTTGCTCTCTCTCTGTCTCTCTCTCTCCTTCCCTCCTTCACCCTCCCTTCTCGCTCCTTCTTGTGAAAGTACAAAAGGCCATCAGAAGGCAGAGTGAGAGGTCTCTGCAAGACAGGAAAGGTGGCCTCTATAGCAATCAACCGATAAGTCTTGTTCTCAGACATCCAACTTCTAGAACCGTGAACAAATAAATGCCCATTTTCCAGGTCACCCAGTCAGTGAATTTTTTTCCTTAAATATATATTTATTGTCAGTAACATTTTTAATGACATCCCGGGCAGACTAGTACAATGGCTTTGCATTCTTTCTAACAAGTACCTCGGCAGGAGCAAGTCTCAACAATGCTATTAGGGTAATTTTTTAAAAATTCACATCATAAACAGTCGATAATTATGGAATCAACTTAACAGAACAGAACACAATAGACAAGAACACAATATTATCTATTACCTCTAGGATGATTAAATATTATATCCTGGGAATTTATAGTCTGTAAGTGGACGGGGAATTGGATGTGTGTCTGTGTGAACAGCTGGGCTCAAAATAAAATATATTTGAAACATAGAAAGTAATCAAAGAAGTTTGAATAAAATTATTCTAGAGGGCAGTACTCTGGCTGAGTTATTTTCTAGCTATCATAGATTAAGGAAATCATGGTCTCACTATAGTATGGGTCAGAAAAGTAATTTTGGGCCAATTACAAAAATCTGATATTGAGAGGGATAAAGCATATGTGGTTCGCTATGAGCCAGCCCTACTTTGTGTGATTTTCTTTTGAAGTGCTTTTATTTCAAGGTTTTTGGATGATATGTTAAGTTTCTCTCTAGCATCAGGGCTCTAAAGAAGAATTTGCAAGACAACTTCTAACAACGAAGAGGAAACCCACCACTAACTAATGTTGGTATCATGTCATTTGACTTGCTCTCAGTCCCAATGTATCATTTAATCTGCAAAAGAACCTTGAAAGAATGCATTCATTTTTGTCTGAATGAGAAAATGAAAATCTTGAGGTGATAATTTGACCACATTTACATTTAGCATAAAGATCAACAGTGACTTTGTAGAAATTAAACCAAGGTCTTGAGAATACCCAGCAAAGTCTGCTGTCTTTATATTTCAAGGTTTGTTCTTTCCTTGATGTTATTCAAATGGGCCAATATATTTCCATGATGATTACATCCAAATCAGTTTGTAGTAATTCAGAATATGGATAATTAGGTTGAGTCAATAATATTCTTTCATGGTGAGTCCCTCAGTAGTTTGTCCTCAAATTTAAATGTTTGGAAGTTCAGGTGATTTGGCCTATAGTACATTTCTTATACCATGTTCCATGGATTCTCTTGGAAACTGATTTGATTTTTCCTTCTGGTCCCCTCCTCCTCCTCCTCCTCCTCCTCCTCTTCTTCCTCAACTTTCTCCTCCTCTTTTTTATTCTCTCTCTCTCTCTCTCTCTCTCTCTCTCTCTCTCTCCCTCTCTCTCTCTCTCTCTGGTGTACAGAGGATTAAACCTAGAGCTTCATGCAAGGGTTCTATCGCTTAGCAATCCCTACTATCTGAGCTGTATCCACAGCCCTTGGAAAGTGTTTTTTTGTAAGAACAAGGAAAATCAAGATATACAAACAGTCCATCTTGAAGGGAAAAGTGCATTCTGATATAACACGAAATATGCCTGTTGTAGAGGTGCATGCTGGGAGAACATTGCTAAGAGATGGAGGTGGGGGATCAGGAGTTTGAGGCCAGCCTGATATAATAGGAAATATTTCATTAAAGATTTTCCTTTATTCCAACCCATTAGACCCAGGTCTGGGTCCCAGGAGAGAGCTTGCCCTAATCATCAGTAGGTTAAGTTACATCAGTTATATAATGTGCTTATAACTTCAGAGAGTTTGGCTCTGGTGTCTGTAATGCAGACCATGGATGGACTCAGGACTCCATCTAAGCACTGTGGTTGAAGTAAATACACGGAGCTCACTTTTGAGGATCTTTCTACGCATGAGTTCTCGCCTGTAGCAGTTCGTCCCTCACAAACTAAAGTCCAATTACACCTAAGTTTCCCTTGGTGAACCAATGTGTTTATGGGCCTTTCTGACAGAGAGAGGGCAAGGTGTTATTTCCAGGTGTGTAGATATCCAAAGCAGCTGCAAGCTTTCCCTGGGTGGGCAGATGGGGCTCTCTGTATCTTGATGCTTTAGTTAGAGTTACCTAGAGGAACAAAACCAATATGATTCATTGCATTAAAAAGGGGATTTATTGGATTAGTTTATGGCAGAGTCAAGGAACCCGGTAGCTTTTCAGTCCATGTGGCCGGATGCCTCAGCAGCCCCAATCCAGCACTGAAGGCCATAAAAGCTTCCGGAGAGCTGCTGGTCTTCAGTCCAGGCTGGAAGGCCAAGGCCACTGGGTTTCAAAGCCAGAAGGCCAGCTCTCAGCAGGATGGATGCACCAGCATCCGGCACCAGCCACCAGGTGAGAAAATGAAGATTTCCTCCTAGAGCTTCCTTGCATATAGCTCCCCTCTGGGAGGGCCACCCACTCTGGGGGAAGAACTCAGTCTGGAGGAAGGGCTTCCTCCTTCAGTCATTCCTGGGGGCAACCTCAGAGACCCAAGCCTGAGGAATGAGGTGGGTTCCTAACCAGATCAAGTTGATAACAGAGCTTGACCCTAACCAGCCTCTCCCCCTCTATATACTATCTCCCCTCCCCCAGGCCTGAGTCCCTCTGTGTGTGCAGCTCCCAAGGGCTCACCTGAGATCTCAGGAGAGGGGGGTGTGTTCCCAGCCCCTTGCCATCTACGGGGATGTCTACACGTCCAATGTGGTGGTTTTAACCTTGGGGAACAATGTTACATAAAAAGTAGGAAAGCTTCAGGCTGTGGTCCTGAAGGAGGCTGATGGAGACTATGTGAGAGTCGGAGCTATCAAGGTGGGAGCTAGGATGGGAGAAGAGAGAAGAAGTCACACAGGATGAGAGAGCACAGAAGCACAGGAGACCTGAAAAGGAAGAGACCTTGGTCCAGGATTCCTTCATTCAACAACCTTTGTGAACTGAAGCCCAGTATTAGGTGCCAGGTATCTAATAAAGGATCCAGGAGCTGTGAGAATGAGATGCCAATAAGGCCTAACATGGTCTTAGCATAAGCACAGCCATGTTAAAATAAACCTTGCTGAAAGGAGTCCTTGAAGATAAGACAGAGAATAGTTTACACCAGGTTAGAGTGTCACCCTGGTCAACGATCAGGGCAACCCAAGTGCAGGAATAATTGCTATGCATGTTTTGGGAAATTGCTTGTGTTCTGAAAAGTTATTTTGACTCATGTATATTGTTTGGAGACTTTGAAACTACACGATTGCCTCGTCCTCAGTTTTAAATTTTGCCCTTATTCCCATTTCTTTAGCTTACCCAGCACTGTGTGAGGTCAGGATGTTGTGGCATCAACTTATCACATAGAGCCAAAATATATCCTTTATGTACTTGCTAAGCAATTTTTAAATGTCAATCAATCACGTAACTGCCAAGTTGCAAATCCCCTCCCCCTGCCTAAATCCCTATAAAAACCCTGCTAATTCTGGGCTCAGGGTTCTTCTCCCTGGTTTGCTGTGTTGGTGAAAGGCTGAGAGTCCTGGCCAGAGCCTGCAATGAAGACCCTGATGTGATTGCATCGCTTTGACTCATGGGTGGTTTTTGGGGACCCTGAAATTTGGCACAACAGAGCTAGGTGTACTTCCCATCCTGCTGCAGATTAGGGTCTTGCCGAAAGGACAGAACAGTAGCACGTCCATAACTGGGAATTGCACAACGACTTCTTCCTGCCATTGATTGATGAAGCCAAGCAGAAGAGAAGGTTGGTATGTGAGGGCAGCGACGACACTCACTTGTCCGTCTCTTGTTCATCCACCACATTCTGTCATTCACCATGGTGACATCACGGTGACATCGGTATAGGCATCTTTCCCCCTCTAGGTCAGCATATGAAGATAGAACATCTTTTGTTATCTTTCTGTTCTCCACAGTGAGGGACCAAGTGTCGGCTGGTACAAGAAGAGGGTTTGTTGAATTAAGCTGAGTCGTGAACACAGCATCTTGTGAGGAATAACTTCAAGAGTCTGTACAGGTGAAGCACACTTTATTCTGGAGGAAAAGCTGGATTACGAAAGAGTAGGAAAAAGAAAGATCATCACAGAGGTGAAAACCAGGGCCCTTTAAATCTGGCCAGGGTTCCAGGAGCTCATGGGACAGAACGCTTATGTTCTGAGAAGTCAAGTTCTGCCAAGGCCCTGAAGGGAGACGGATGGGTCTTATATAGAAAAGGTGTTAATTGAATTTTATATTTTAGAAATTAAAATTCCTGATGAGTAAGACCTGAACATTTTAGAAGGTTTTCACCATTCAAAAATGCTACAATATTCTTTGGCTTACTGGTTTGATAGGGAAACAAACTTTTCTTTAAAAAGTTTTTGATCTTACAAGATTTGGATGTATTTGGAATGAAGCCATTAGAATAAATACTGTGATTCAATGAATTATATAATAATTTTGTTTCTTACTGTTGAATTCCTAGGTCATGATTTTCCCTCTGGGAGGAAATATCTTGACTCATTCAGCAAAATTTATACAGCTTTATTTTCCAATTTTCCACTTGAAGCAGTCATTTTCATGAAAATGTGACCATTATTTCCTGAGTACCTTGTCAAAAAGTCTCTTTTATTTGAATTATTAGTTTTTTTCTGTTAAAAATGCTTTTATCTTTCTTTTACTTTGGACACTTGTAATGACTTACTGGGATTTGTGTTTTTTTTAAGTCTGAAGAATTCACTTCAATGTATTCCTGTTATATAAAGTGCTTAACAATTAGTGAATAAATTAACTTGTCGAATGTTATTAGATTCAGTAAAGAATGATGTGCTTTAAAAAATGTAAGTACCTTTGAGAACCTCTCCAGAGACACCCAATTCGCCTGCTAAAAATGGTAAAATTTAGCTGAGAATGTATGGCCTTCCATGAATATATATAATATCATATATATTATATATATTATATAACATATATTATATGCTATATAAATAAATACACATATAAAATATATAAATATATAAATATAATGATATATGAAATATATATTATACATTAAATAATATATTGTATATATTATATATAATTATATATTATCGATATTTTAAATTTAACTCCAATGAGTTTGATTTGTCAATGAAATTATTTTGTTAAGCGTCTCCAATTACACTTAGAGTTTTCCGGTCTCTACAGAAATTTCCACACCATGCATGCTGTTCTCATGGCTGACGAGTGCCAGGAGGAAGGCAAGTGAAATTCCATTTGCATTCAGAGAAGCAACCATCCATTTCCAGTCAGAAAGCCTAGACACTTTTAGAAAGAAAAATAGCATTTATGAACACGTCTGACTAAAACCGGCAAGGGGCACGGAGGGGCAGATTACTTTAGACAGACATGACACTCTGCGTGGTCACTGAATCACCTGTTATTTCTCCAGGCATCACCAGTGGACTCTGCACCATAGCCATTCCCCAGTGTGATCCAACCTTGGGGCTCTGGACCGCTTTCATTTTTTCCTCTTTCTATGATTCCTTCCCTGTGACTTGCTTTTCTACCATAGTATTCTCTGCCCACAACGGTTTTCACAATTGCTCAACCTAGACAGAATTGGCTTAACCTTTTTTTTGACACTCTGATATAAGTGTTTATTTCTCTTCTACACCATCATAAAAATCAGGATTTAAAAAAAAAATCTGTTATTGAGACCACGTCTTCAACCCTAGGTTGTCAATTCGGAACTTTTGTATCTCTCTGTTCCTCACTTGCATCCAACAGTAGCCTATATTCTGAGCATCATCAACAGATAGAATTTTATTTACTCATTGATTTATTTATTAAGAGAGTTGTGGTTATCCCATCATGCCTGATTTAAACCCAAGGACAAATAGCTTCTGGTGAAGACTTAGAAATTTTCTTTGGTCTACATCGTCCCTCACTAACCTGCTGTATTATATGAATGACCTTTAGAATTCATTCTCAGATATAAGCACAATGATCACACATTCTCAAAATTCATGACGAAGCCGCAGCTGAAGTTCACCTGACCCCAAAGTAATGATGTGCGTCTTCCCTACATTGCCACAAAGGCTGAAGGAACAGTGTTATCTAACATAACAAAAATAACTGTTCTCGTAACATAATGGCACAGACACAAACAGCAGAAGTCAAATTGGGCAAAGGAGTTGAATAGAAATTACTCAAATGGTCACTAAAATATGAAACGATAGTAGAACTCACTAATGATTATGGAAAATAAAACCCACAATGAAATAACACTTTATGCCTGCTAGGAAGTCTATAAAAACAATTTAAAGCCAACCCATAAACCAATCAGTTTTATCAAGTCTATAGAAAAATCATGGCTGTTGAGAATAGAAAGCTGAACCAAGCTGCTGAAGGAAACAGCCTGGTAATTCTCAAAATAAAGACTGAGTTCCCTTATGACCCTGAAACTCCACTCTTAGCTTTACACTCAAGAAAGTCATGCACCCACGTTCCAAAGGTTGCTTGAGAATGTTTGTGGCAGCAGGTTCAAAATATCCAACAAGTGGACACAGACTTTGTGCCCATGAACTCTCAAAGGGGTGAAGGCATATGTCTATACAACAGACAATTATGTATCTAGAAAGAGAAAATACAGATACAGGTTATAACAATATGCTCAGTAAAGGAAAGCAGACACAAAAAGTCTACATGGTGTCTGAGCCTACTTACATGAAATTGTAGCTACGGACAAATGCATAAATATTGAAAGGAGAACCGTCGGAGAGAGAGGAGGGTGAGCAGTGACCCGTTAGTGGAATGTTTTTTTATTGAGGTGTGTGTGTGTGTTTATTAATGGAAATGTTATGAAATTAGACTATGATTAGTTGATAACTTTGTAAATGGACTAAATGCAATGGAATAATGCCTGTTAAGATGGATAAAATGGTGAATTTTACGTGATATAATTTCACTGAAAGAAACTAAATATTCACAACAATTAAAAGTCTACCTGTTATGTGAAGGTGGTGTGCTATACACTGGCAAATGTGTCCTTTACAGTGAATCTGTAGGCCATGTGCTGTGTTCAAATTCTTGTGTGGATACCCCACCCAAGAGTGACCCCCATAACACTTCCTCTTTGTGTATTTTTTTACCATTATGTACCTAATTTAAACACTCAAGGGATGTTATATTTTGGGGAAACAAACCACGGATCATACATTATAATTATTTTAAACTTGTTAGTTTTGTTAGTTGATTACAAAAAGAACCCATTAGTTCTTTTTAGAAATTAAGATGTTTTATTTACTACAAAGTAAACCAACTCCATTATGTTTACTAATAACGTTTCTATTCCATGGAACATAAAACACATACCATGATTTTTTTTGCTAGTTTATCATAGATTATTATATAGAGATCCTGGTTCAGAAATGAAATACAGATATGGAGGAACCAAGCCTATATCAGGTGATTATAAAATTGATTCTCATTTAAGTTACTAAATTTTGGGTGATTTGGAAGACAAAAACCAGTGGAGGTCCATTGCTACTATTTATTTAAGGAGCAGTGTTCTGAAATGAGTTGAATGCTAAGCAATTATTAATTCAAAGGGGAATGCTTATTGAAAGTAAAAATAAACTTGAATCATCATAAGATGAAATACATATCAAAATTTTCAGGATAACCAAAAATGGTCTTGGGAAATTCATAATGTTGGCTGAAATGTGCAAGAAACCTTGAAAATTCAGGAGACACCTTCAAGTGGAGACTAGCTACATATTTTGAAACATTAAAGCACACAAAAAAAGAATAGAAGGAGAAAATAATGGGCAGAGATTAAGGAAACAGGGAGAAACACTGCAAAGATGACTTTAAATCAGCAGACATTTGGTCCCCTGAGGACATTAATAAGTTTGCTGAAGTTCTTGCTGATTTGAGAGGCGGGCTGAGAGAGAGGAGAGTCAAGAGATTCAGGAAGAAACGGAGTGTCCCCAATGAAGGATCAAAATAGCAAATACGAGAATGTAGAAAAAGACAATTTAGCCCAAATCACTGTGGGAAAAGTCATGTAAGCATTAAGACTCAGAGATTTTTTTTCCATATAATTTTCCTTTACATTAAAGGGACAGATTATTCTAATGCACCACAAATCCTTGAGAGAAAGTAGGAGAATGAGAGAATGTTCTCTAGTGCACTTTATACATATAACTGTAATAAAAACCCTAAGAATAGAGTTAACAAAGAGAAAACGTTCAACCCTGATAGTCTTAAAAATAGATATAAAAATGAATTTAAAAGGTAACGTGCAAGACTCAATAGGATATTAAAAGTGAAATACATTTTTAGGTGGGTTACTGACATATAACAAATCACCCTAAGGGGTATTTGCTTAAAACATAAACATTTATTATCTTACACAGATTCTGAGAACTGTATCCAGCGAGGTTAATGAGGTCATTGTTGTATTCTTTCTGGGACCCCCATTGGAGGTGGAGGGCACCCCAGGGTAGTTTAGGGGATCCTTGTGTGCCTGGTGCCCACAGTAGACAGAAGGCTTTGAGGGCAGATTTGTAGTCACACCCACTCATGGAGGAGGACACTCTAAGCCACCTTGGGCCACTGAGGCTTAAACCACGACCCAGACCGAAGAACCAGGGCTTGGGAGGCAGGTTTGACATGGTCGAGAGAGGAGGCTGAGTTCTGAGGATCTGGTGGAAATGAGACCAGCCATCTGCCTGAGGAGAGATGCTGGCTGTGACGTCTTCTCCTCGTGGAGGGGAATGTGCAGTGGGTGGTTCTAGACCCTTCCACTTCACCAGAGATCCCGACACTCTGTGGTTGAGCTTGAACTCTAGCACAGTCGTTCATGGGCGGTAGTCAGGGGGTTGTGGGATTCATACCTCTGCTCTGCTGAGGGTTAGACATTCTCTCTTCTGGGGTTCAGACATGTGCTCTGCTGGGGTTCATACATGTGCCCTGCTGGGGTTCAGACATGTGCTCTGCTGGGGTTTAGACTTTTTCTCTTCTGGGGTTCATAAATGTGCTCTCCTAGGGTTCAGACATGTGCTCTGCTGGGGTTCATGCATGTGCTCTGCTGGGGTTCAGACATGTGCTCACTGGAACACTCCTAAGCCCACCGCGATGGCTGGTGAAAGGTCTCAGGTTCTTAACCAGCTGTGGTCACAAAAGTTCAGTTCTTTGTCACATTGGCTTGTCCAGGCTGCCGTTCAAACCACACTGGCTTTGCCCAGAGTGAGCCTGATCCAGAACACCTCACCTCTTTGTCCCCTGACTGCTCATGGGAACCAAGCTGCCCTGGTTTATAAGGTAGTTGATTGCACAAGGGTGTTGGTACCGGAGGCCGAATTTCTCCAGGGTCACCTTGCAAAACAGCTGCAGGAAACACAGAGGTATTTGCATATCAGAAAAGGAAATTTCACACTCAACATAGATCTTCACATGAACAGACTGAAGGAAAAGAAAATGAAAATATAAAATCTCTCAAGTTATGTTGTAAAAATTCAATGCAAATTGTATCAAAATAATGAAAAGTTAAAGATTAATTATGAGCCTTCAAATGAAGCATTTGGCTACAAAAGGCAATCGAAAAATCCTAAGAATCTAAGGAAAGAGATAATAAGAACAGCAAGATTGATTAAACAGAAATAGAACTTTTTCTTCAAAGTATCCAGAGATTGTGGTCAAACAAATAGTGATTCATTCAGAATATATGATATACAAAGAGATTGATCTAGATTTATCTAGAATGGCATTAATTTTGGCCTCTTTTTTT
>PVHP010044809.1:0-13943 GCA_004024765.1 Zapus hudsonius | reverse complement strand
CCAACGATTTTCGACACAAAGACCCCTAAGCTCACAACCTTAAAGCAAACTTATTACTCATCCACCACGACTCAGGGAACTATGCGGAAGAGGGGGCGGAAAGATTGTGAGAGCCATGGTGGGGGAGACTATCCAGAGGTATGGACAGGAGAACCTGGCTGATTACTAGTCTATCCATGGTCCCCTGTCACAAGGACTGCTCCAGACGACCCATGGAGGAGTTTATCCAGTTGAGGGGGGATGGGAGGGGAGGGCAGTGGGGAATTCGGGATAACAACTCATTGTTTGCCCACTAAATGTTGTAACTCATTATGGACAATAAAAAAATTAAAAAAAATCAATAGAATTAATTTGGTTTATGCCAATTTTTTTCATTGCTTAGTTAAATGTTAATGGATATCATCTTTTCTTTTATTCTTTTAAATTATTTTCTGGGGGCTAGAGAGATGGTAAGCACTTAGAGGAACTTGCTTGCAAAGCCTCATGGCCTTGATTCATTTCCCTAATACCCATGTAAAGCAAGATAGATGCACAAATGGGTGTATGTGTCTTGAGTTCTTTTGCAGTGGCAGAATTCCAGCCCATTTTTTCTCCTCCATTGTCTCCTCTCTCTCTCTCTCTCTCTCTCCCTCTCTCTTTCTTTCTTTCTCTCTCTGCTTGCAAATAATAAATAATATGATTTTTAAATTTTTTTCTGAATTTGGTCCTTGCTTCATTTTATTTGCATTCTCTTACAAGCAAAGATCTTCTACTCCTTCTAATAGTAAGATGCTTCTTGATAGATTTGCTAGAATTTAAACCTGCCAAAATAATCTTTAACTTAGTTCTTCTTTTTCTTTCTTTCAATCAGATTACTTTCTGGAATCCTTCCATCCTTCAACTCCAGTTTCAACCAATATTTCTAGGTCTACTCTCTATTTGGAATTTCATGTGTGTGTGTCACGTTTTACTTCAATTTCCCATGATTTGGATTTTTTTTCCTTATTAGTGTAATCATACATTTTAGTAAGAGTTTTCTTTAGTAGCTTCTCCATAAAGCTGAAACCACAAATATTTTGGCTTCCAGTCGTGCAGATCCTGTGCTCGGAGATGCCTGGAATTCAGCTCGTGGCCGCAGCTAATGTCCACAAGCTGGGTCCCAGCTGAAGACCCTGGCCCTAATTTCCCTGAGGTTTATGGCGTGTCTGCTAGTCAGCCATCTTCCCCGGAAGTCCCCAAACCACAAATATTTTGGATCTTTGAATATTTAAGAAAGTACTTTTACCTTCCATTAGAGATTTTGATGTTTGTTTCTTTTTTAGACAAGGTGTTGTTCTGTAGCCTAGCCTGGCCTGGCTTGGAGCTCAGCGTATAACCAAGGTTGGCCTCAAACTTACAGAGATCCTCCTGCCTTAGACTTCCAAGTGCTTCGATTACAAGTACCAGCCATTGTGCCTGGTTTGAGTGTTGTTTTGACAAGCTATCAAGCTGCAGATCAGAACTGTGTAAATGACGTGATTGAGATCAGTCTCTGACTTCACGTATTTCAGGTACAGGGGAGAAGCCATTCTGAGCCCTTTCATGCAACTGAGTCATTTTGTCTTTTTGCTTTATTTTATTTTTTCAAGTAGGATCTCCTCTTGCCCAGGCTGACCTAAAATTCATTATGTAGTCTCAGGGTGGCCTCAAAATCTTTTTGCATTCCTCCTTCCTCTGCCTCCCAAGTGCTGGGATTAAAGGTATGTGCCAGCATGATCTGCTTTGCCTTTTAAATTTTGAAAGTTGTTGGAATCTTCTTTGCAAACTTTCTTTGGAGATTTATAGTAAAATGCAATAGGTCCTAGTGTTCCCCTGAGTTGTGCTGACCATTTGGTTGACATTTCCTATATAAGTTGATTATTCATTCATTTTGAGAAAAACCTTTCTATTTGTTTTGAGAAGTAATATAATTTCCTGCTCACATCTCTTCCTTATTATTTTTGGCATGGGACATTTTGGAGCAATTCTCCAATTTTCTTTTTTTAAATATTTATTTCAGATATCACACACACATGCACACACACACACACACACACACACATACATAGAGAGAGAATGGGTGCTCCAGGGCTTCCAGCCACTGCAAACAAACTCCAGACACATGTGCCACCTTGTACATCTGGCATTATGTGGGTATTGGGGAATCAAACTCAGGTCCTTAGGCTTTTTAGGCAAGCACCTTAACCACTGAGCCATCTCTCCAGCCCCAATTCTCCAATTTTCCGTGTTGACTTTATGTATTTTTAACTTCTTATTGATAGCTTATTTAATTATAGGCAATAAACCATGATAATTCCCTCTACACAACTACTTTCCTCTCTCAAACTGACCCTCCATCATATCCCTTTTCCCTCTCAATTATTCTTTAATTTTTTTTGTCATCCACTTTTCCTCTTATAATGAAAGTCTTGTGTAGGTAGTGTCAGACAATGCAAGTTCATGAATATCAAGGCTATTTGTGTCTGCAAAATTGCATTGCAAGCAGTCCTCCCCTTCCTTTGGTTCTTACAATCTTTCTGCCACCTCTTCAGCAATGGACCCTGGGCCTTGGAAGGTGTGATAGAGATTTCCCAGTGCTGAACACTCCACTGTCACTACTCATCAGCACTATGGTGCTTTTTGAGTCATCCTAGTGCTCACACCCACTGAAAAGAGAAGCTTCTCTGGCTGAAAGTGAGAGTAGCATTAATACATGGGGATGCACTTTTTAAAAAGTGCTTATAAGGCAGTTTGATGGGTATAATATACACATTTAGTCAGATAACAGCAGGCATTACTACCCTAGGGCTTATTACCTCCCCTGCCATATATGCATTTGACTAGGTCTTCAGTACCAGGTAGGAATTTCCTCCCATGGAGCGGGCCTCCAGTCCAATTAGAGAACTGTTGGTTTCCCCCATAACAGGTGTGCCACTATTGCACCAGTTGGCACATTTGGCCTGACTGGACAATCTTAAGGCTCCCAAGGTCCACAGCTGTTCACCACCAATGATGACGTCTCTCTCCCATAGAGCTGCATGCAGTGTAGCTTTGTCCAGTCTTCTTTCAGGTAGTTAACAGGGAGGAGGAAGTTTATAGCTCAGCTCCAGCTTGATTTCTCAGTGGCCTGCACCCAAGCCTGTGGAGTCTTCAGCAACAGGGTTTTACCATCTTATACTCAAAACCCTTGGTAGTGGCCTATAATGTTTTGGGGGCCTCAGGAATCTCATAGAAAGTTCCTCATAGAAATGTTCATAGAAAGGTAAGCTGATGGGGGAGGGGAGAAATATTGAAGGAACTAATTTGTATTTGGGAAGTAGAGGCAGGTAAATTAGGAGTTCAAGGCTAACCTAGGCGACATGAGGCCCTGTCTTCACAAAAGAAAAAAAAAACAAATAACAAAAAACAAAATAAACAAACAAATAATAAGCAAAATAATCCCATATCAAAAAGTCCCTTTCCAATGAAAACAACCAACCCTATTTCCCTCTAATATGGAGAGATTCTATTGTCATATATGGTATCTTTTTGGTTGTGGTGGTCTTTTTTTGTTGTTGTTTGTTTTCTAGGTAGAGTCTCACTCTAAAGTCCAGGCTGACCTAGAACTCACTATGTAGGCCAGGAAAGTCACCAACTTGCTGCAATCCTTCTGCCTCAAGGGTGAGCCACCATGTCTGACTCTATAGATAAGTTTTTAAAATTATTTGCTTAAGAAAGAGAGAGAGAGAGGTAGAGACAGAGAAACAGAGAGAAAGAGTGATGATGGGTGTGCCTCCTGCCACCAAAAATAAAGTGCCACTTTGTGCACCTGGCCTTTGATGGGTACAGGGGAATTGAACCTGGGTTGTCAGGCTTTGTAAGTAAGCACCTTAAACTTCTGAGCTATCTCCACAGCCCTTTATAGACAGTTTTAATACTATTATAACACATATCACACTGAGGCTATTCATTTGTCTTTTTTTCTTCCAAAACATGGCTTAGATTTTATTTTTGTTTATTTATTTGAGAGAGGGAGGGAGAGACACAGAAAGTATGGGCACATCAGGGCCCCCTGCCACTGAAAATGTACTCCAGACATATGCACCAGTTTGTACATCTGGTTTTACATGGTCACTGGAGAATGGAACTCAGGTCGTCAAGCTTTACTGGCAAGTTCCTTTAACCATCGAGCCAACTCTCCAGCCTCCATTTTGAGCATAAAGAATGCCATCAGAACAGGGCGTTGACATTTGATTTCCACATTAACATGGTCATATCATATATAGTTTGCATGTCTCCTCCACAGTGTACATTGGGATTTAATTGCCACTGTAATTAATTGCAAGGGAACTGTAAGAGGTGACAACAGCTCTCCACTCCTAATGAACTGAGGCCATTATTATGGGGTGCATTGGTTATCACAAGAGCAGGTCCTTACAAAAGCAGGTTGGGCTTCCTGGTTTTCCTTGCTCCTGTGATTCCACGTTATGACTCAGCAATCAGGGCCTCACCAAGACTTTCTAAATTTAGTGTTATAAATGTTAATACTGTTATGAATGAAAATGAAAATTTGAATGTTTCAAAGAAAAAAAAAATATATATGCATTTGGTTTTTCTGAGGTAGGGTCTCACTCTAGCCCAGGATGACCTGGAACTCACTCTTTAGTCCCAGGCAGGCCTTGAACACACTGTGATCCTCCTAACTTTGCTTCCTGAGTTCTGGGATTAAAAGCATGTAGCACCACTTCAAAGGATATTTTTGAAGGGTTACATTACTCTCCTTTTGTTGATAGGGTCATGCTATCTATATAGTCCAGCCTGGCCTTGAATCTGCAACCTCCAGCCTCAGCCTTCCCAGAAGCTGTTATTATAATTATATGTCACTACTCTCAGCTTCCCATGGATACTTTTTAAAATTACAGTTGTTTTAAATTTCTGTGACTTTGGTTTTTAGCTCTTAACTATAATGATTTTTTAAAATTTTCTATATATTCTTCTCTTTTTACTGGGCAGACCTTGAGAAAAAGTCATTACATATGCTTCTTCAGAAACAGTAAAAATAACAAAGGTAAGATTTATATGCATGACATGCTTATGCTCTAATGAAGCATTTTTTATATTATCACATGCAATTATTAATCTCTTCCAGATTAGTTTATGACTTTTCAGGATCAACTATAGTAACAGTTTGAAAAAGACGGCGATTTAGCACACATGAAGCAAAACAACAAAGGGGGAAGAGAGAAAGAGAAAGAGAGCTTCTAGTACTGAAGCATGTTACGTGATATCATCTGCGAAAGTTTTGTTAAGTGTGAAAGAGACTCAAATAATTTAATTCTGTAGTGCTCTGGAAAGTAACAAAAGGTAATCACTCATATAAAGTTGTGATTTTTGATTTTTTCCTCCAAGTACAGCTTTATGTTTAATGGTATGTTAATACCTTAATTTTAAAATGGAGATGAAAACAGGATATAATGCACGACAGTCAAAATAAACAACTGCAAAGAAGGCCCACATAAAATAGTTTTGGATTTTCACAGATGAAAATGCCTTTTGAGATGTACAAAGGTATTTTTAATGCATTCATTTAAGCAATAGGAATTTATTTTTGATGTTATCAGCATTGTGGGCAACTTGTTGCTCAAAAAATGTTCGACTCAAAAATTTTTGGCTTTGCTTGGTGTTTTGCTCATTAAGGATAAAGAATTATGAAACATTTTCACAAATATTTTTTAAAGCATCATGAGTATAATTTGCCATGTCCCTTCCTTAAAGTAATGTTTCCCATGTGCCCTGTAGCATACTTGTGTGCATATACAACAGTAGTAAATGAACAGAAGGTCAGGCTGACCTAGACACGTGTGTGCTCTGTCTCTTGCCACATGCAGCCCATGTTACCTCAGGATTCTGCCAGCAAGTGGCTCATTGCTACAAATGAGCCAACGCCACTACCACACTCTTACCTCTCCCGCACTAGGAGTCAAGTAAGTCTTTTTCATTCATAAATTAGTGAGCCTCAGATGTTTGGTTATAGTGATAAAAACAGGCTAACAAATATGTAAACTTGGAAAAACTAAACAGCAAGAAGCTTAGATCTGGAAAAAGCCTCAGAAAGATTCTCTTGCCCCCAAATTACCTTTTGATCATAATGTACGTGCTCAAATAAACCCAGAACTCTGTTCCTTCCTGTGCTTCAGGACTAAGGAGGGTGTGTGTCAGGGTGGCCTGTGACTTGCACTATCTCAAGCTGTTTGCACCTCTTATCTCTCCTCTTCTAAACCTTCCACCTCAACCAAGTGGGTTAAAAACTGTAGGATATAGTTAAGTATAGAGTGAAGGAAACAGATGTAAAACACATTTTTACATTTTTAAGATTAATCCCCCCCACACAACTGTGCTTATTATGTATGTCCTACATACTCACTGAAAACAAACCAAAACGGAAAAACAAAATGCCCAATGCCTTTGGAAACTGAAGAGTTTATGCACAGATGGTTTTCTATTTTCTGTGCTTTGTAGCAAGATCTTAGATTAGAAACTTTTGGGGGAATGATTAAAGTAAATAAATTTGAATAGTATAGGACCTTAAAGAGCCTGTTCCATCTGGATTTGACATGATAGACCAATCATAGGCTCCAAGAAAACGTGTGATGCCTGCATCCGAGCTGACTCTGATGAGCAGGCTTCAGTGGGTTCTCACTGTGCACAAGAACCTGCTTTAGCGCTGTGTGTACACCAGCCTGGTCCTCTGCCACTCCACTCAGTTGTAATTCTACTGCACCTAAACCATTCTCTGAAGCAGCCAGAGTGAGTCTTTAAGATACAAACACTGTCTTTCTTAGGCACTTGCATGGTGTCCAGCTGCTGAGACAAAGATCCTTCATGTGGCTGGGCATGGTGGTGCACGCCTTTAATCCCAGCATTCGGTAGGCAGATCTGGGAGGATCGCCTTGAGTTTGAGGCCAGCCTAAGACTACTTAGTGAATTCCAGGTCAGCCTGGGCTAGAGTGAGACCCTTCCTCAAAAAACAAAACAAAACAAAACAACAACAGCAAAAAATCCTTCCTGTTCTGACCAGGCCAGTCCATAACTTCATCTGTCCCCTGTGTTGTGCAGTATGTTGTTATGGAGCTATTGAAAAAGACCTGCTTTAATTTTACTTGGGGTTTCTACTCGTGTTATAGGAATTAAAAATAAAGCTTTTATCAAATTAAAAAGGGTTTTTTTCAAATAATTTATAACTAGGTAACCATTTCAAAACAATATTTTGAAAAGATATCCTCACAGAATGAAGACACTAAATCCAAACAACACACATCTCCCATTCCTCGTCATTTGGCTGGAGCTCTCACTGCGACTTCAGTAAGAAAGAAGGAAGCTGGTAAAAGGGTCAGAGTCCCACAGCCTTGCAGAGAGAGAAGAGATGAGCATGAGGTAATGGGAATTATGTTTCCTTCTTCTCTGTCCTCTATCCACCTCTCTCCCACATGCCTTTCTCAACCTGCGTTGATGTATACTGGCAGGATACCAAGAGAAATTTTCTGTTATTTGTCATAGTGGTGGTTTTTGTACCACTGCATTTAGTTTTTATCCATATTTAAAAGAACCCATAAATATAGGGTAGTTTTACTGAGCCATTAACATTTTCTGTGGGGATAAAACATGGCCCATGAGGTTTTACCATGGAAAGATTTTTTTTTCTTTTCTTTTTTTTTTAAAAACTAAGTTAAAAGAATCTATCTGGAGATCACCAAAATCAAATGAACAAAGAGCTGGTTCTTTCTTCATCTAGTTGCAACAAATAATTAAAACAAAGTAAAGCTAGCTTAAATATTTTGGAAATGGGTCACTACAAGGAATTTGCTAATTCCTTGTGATCTATACAAACTGAGAATTTTGTTTTAAAAATTTGTAGAGCCGATAGTTTTCCAATTTACATGTCTTCAAGAGAATGTTAAAAATATGAGGACATTCAGGTAGCAAAAAAATACCTTAAATAATGCATTTGAAATACTTTGTGAATGTTTTTCTTATTTTTGAGCTACATTCATTTTCATGAATTTTAAAAATCCCTCTCACCAGGGGCTGGGAAGATGACACAATGATTAAAGGCGCTTGCTTAAAAAAGCCTGATGACTTGTATTTTTTTTTTTAGTTAAATATAAATTGCTATATTTAATTTATAATTTTAATGAGTTAATTATATATTTTTATCTATATTTATAATTACAAGATAAATGATCATTTAAAAAAGGCTCTAATTTAAAATCCTTCATGTTTGGATCAAATTTTTTTAAATCAATATTTTTATTGTCCAAAATTAGATACATTGTATTAGTAAATATTACGTTGGTATCACCGATTCCCTCCTCCCTGTCCCCAGTCCACTGGGTATCCTCCTCAGTAGGTACACTGGATTGTTCCATGGGGTAGGAGGTTGTGAATAGCACAACAGGCAGCCAGGTTCCTCCCTACTTGTGCGTTGTTACTGAGGGGGCCATGTCTCTGGCAGTTCTCCCCATCATGGCTCTTACACTCTTTCTGCCCCCTCTTCTGCTTAGTTCCCTGGGTCATGGTGGGTGAGATTTAAGACTGCTTTATTGTTGAGGTCTTAAGGGCCTCTGTACTTCTGCTTTAGGTTGTGTTGGAAATTGTTGGTGTCTGTCACGCTGACTTATCCTGGGTTGACTGATTGATTAGCTGTGCTGATCCATCTCTTGCTATCTCATTACTCTCTCAAGGGTTTCATTTGGGGTCTACACGATAAGCCTAGGGTGGTTTGTCTCTTGCCAGGATGTCAGCCCTCCTCCTGTAGCTTCTTGGTGGAATTGGAATGACCTCAGTTCTCTCACTGCCTTCTGAAAAATACAAATGGGTTTGATTTTTCAGACCCACATAAACACAGATGCCCACACTTTCTGTCTTCTCATAAATGAATCAATGAAATATTTTTTGAAAAACTCTCTCACCACCACACCCTTAAAGTTTCCCAATTTTGTGGAATCAATTTAAATGTGCCCTTAGTAGTAGGGATTGAATTTTGAGTCTTGTATGTGCTCAGCATATGTTTTACCACTGAGCTTTACCACTTTTCTCTCTCTTTTTACTTTTTATTTCAAGTCAGAGTCTCAGTAAGTTGCCCAACTCTGCAGCTCAGATTTCTTTGCTCCTCCTGCCTCATACAATATCCAGAGATGAATTACTTGTGTATCAAGAAGCTGATGCTCTTCACATAAACCCTTGACTCATGTAAGAAGAAAAAACATCTTTAACCATATCAAATTTTCTTAGAAAACTACTTAATAGAATTACAACTGGTGTCTATAATTTATTTTTATAGTGAACCTCTGGGTCCCAAAATCAAAACTGCCGACACAAAAAATATAGCACTTACTTTAATTTGTCTATGGCTATATCAACTGGAGCACACCTTATCTTGTCTGATTTTGGAAGCTAAGCAGTCAGCACTGGTTATGCCTTGGATGGGAGAATTTGCTTCACTTTAATTATGTATCATTTGAAAGGCTACTTCGACATTTAACATAATCCCATGACAATGTACAGATGTCATTACCCATGTACTGTATGATATGGAATTCTTTAAAGTGAAATTTATGTATACAAACTTACACCTACTGTTCTATTGCACTACTCCATTGTGAGTAATAGTGCCATCTCCTAAAAATCAAGTGCTTCTTCGCATAAGCCTATATTTTAACAATTTGGTGGTTGTCATTCTGTGTATAGGTATGTCACATAAAATAGGTTTTGATGTTTGGTAACTGTACTTAGCAACAGTCACATCAAAATTCATAAAAATTTATTTATAAAAAAATCATTTATCAAAATTATCTGTGACTGAAAAAAATTGATATTTGAGGCTGAAATATTAGCAAACCCTTCCTTATATCATTTTCTATGACAAAAGTAACATGTGTCAAGACATTGATATTCTTTTTAAATATTTTTATTTATTTGAGAAAGAGAAAGACAGAAAAGCAGACAGAAATAGAGTGAGCATAGGTGCTCCAGGGCTTCCTACTGCAAATGAACTCCAAATGTATGGGCCACATTGTACATCTGGCTTTACATGGGTTCTGGCCTTTTGAACCTGAGCCTGAGCCTTTGAGGCTTTGCAAGGAAGCCCCTTTAACCTCTGAGTCATCTCTCCAGCTCCAAGAAATTGATATTCTTATAAAATTCATTATAATTAATTAGCTAATTAATTTTGAGACAGGGTCTCCTGTAGCTCAGGCTGGCCTCAAACTCACTATGTAGCTAAGGTTGACCTTGACGACACTGATGTACAAAAGCAATTGTTTCACATAAGTGAACATCTCTATGTTGTTTGCTTGGCAAAATCTTTAAGGGAATTACACTTACAGTCTTCTCTAGTTAATAAAAATATGGACTCCAATCCCTAGAGAAATGGAAATGTGACACTAATTATTAGAGGGTCCCCCATCTGGTTCTGCATCATTCTAAAATCCATTGCTGAATTAAGAAAGTTGCAACTCTGCTCCCCCGCCCCCTTCCCTCCCCGACACAACAAACCTCTGCTTAGTGGGAAGCTCGAGAGCTAAAAAACAAAAACAGGGACACTTGGGGCCATCTGTCCTCACCAGGGGTAGGCCTTGCTCTTCATTCAGTGACCATAAAGAAATGACTGCAGGAGCTGAGATGAAAGTCTAGTCCCTGTTGACTAGCTGCCAGAATGCCAGAAAGGCCTATGCAGCCTGTTGGGGGAGAAAAGGCACCAGCCGTGTGAAGCAGGGCTGAACCCTGCAGGTTTTATGGCTGGTCAGCTGGGCCAAATGTACCAACTGGTGTGATGGTCTCGTGTCCATATAAACCAAATCTCTCTGGATTTGAGGCCTGCTTTATGGGAGGGAATTGTGCCTGGTATTAAAAACCTAATCAAAAACTTATGGGTGGTGTGCTGTTTTTTTTCTGGTGCCCCCCCCATAAATTTATGTGTTCTGAATGTTTGATCCCCAGCTGATGGCAATTTTGGAATTGGAACCTCATTGGAGGTGTGTTGTTGGGGGTGGGCTTATGGATGTTGTAGCCAGCTTCCCCTTGCCAGTGTTTGGCAGACTTTTTCTGCTGCTGTTGTCTACCTGATGTTGGCCAGGAGGTGATGTCCACCCTCTGCTCATGTCATCCTTTTCCCTGTCATCATGGAGTTTCCCCTTGAGTCTGTAAGCCAAAATAGACTCCACAAGCTGCTTTTGGTTGGGGTTCTTTGTCACAGGAAGCAGAAAGCTGACTGCAACCACTGTGTTGCCTTAGAGGAGAAACTACTACTGTTGTCTGACATAATGAATATATTATGCCCACAAAACTGCCTTCTAAATACTTGTTTATGCCCATAGATTAATGCTACTCTCACTTTTGGTTAGAGAAGTTTCTCTTTTCAGATGGTGATGACCACTGGGTTGACTCAAAACTGGCCAAAATGCTGAGAAGAAGTGACAATGTTCAGCACTAAATGAGACATCTCTATCACTCCCTCCAAGGCTCAGGGACCATTGTGGAAGAGGTGACAGAAAGAATCTAAGAGCCAAAGGAAGGGGAAGAGTGCTTGCAATACTGTCTTCCAGACACAAAGTGGTCGTGGTATTCATGACCTCATGGTGGTACAAAACCGGCATAATAGGAGGGGGAAAATATGACGACATCAAAATAGAGGCGAGACTAGTGGGAAATACGTGATTCAATGGAGGAGGGACTTGGAAGGGGGAAAGGGAGAATTATGGAGGGGATTATGATCATGGTATATTGTCTATATTTATGGAAGTTGTCAATAAAAAAGTAATTATTCAAAGTTTGTTTCATAAGTAGCATTAAGTTCTTAAAGTGTCCAGGTGCCATATATGTTTCATTTGAACTTGGCAATAGAAGATGGCTTCGTGTGGGTGGCAATATTTATCTCTATCTTCCCACCCAGCATTCCTATGAATGGAAGTCGAGTCTGGTACTCTTTATGCTTTTCCTCAAAGGCAGTGAAATGCTGGAGAGTTGCTTTTTGGCTTTTATAGAACCTGGTGGCCTGTGAGTAGCTGTCCCTCAAAGCTTAATAATTAGGCCTCTTATTTAAGTGACATGCTTGTATTTCATTTTTGTATATAAGCTTGTTTCTTCCTTCATGATTTACATCCCAAAGGGCAGTAAGACCATGCCTTTTGGTGCTGTAATTTCAACCAGATAGAAACTGTATTTCTACCAGACAAAATGTCTGCAAGGTGACATATAAGTTTATAGACTTTGGGCTGTAATCAGTAAAAAACATCATATCAAATAAAAAAAAGTCCATCGAACTGGAAATTTTAGTGGTTCCTGTGTGAGCCTAAAAACCAATGTCCAGTGTGACCTCAAAGCTCTTTTCACCATCCTTGTACCAATCCCAAGCTTTTCATATACACATATATATTTTTTTCTAAACAGCAGTGATGTTATTGAGAAGTTGCCTTGAAGAAACTGTTCAAGGGTGACAGTGTGGCTTGAGAGGGGCCCTTATGTGAGGTTTATTGCTACATTTTTTCCTAAAATGTTAAATTATCATGGTGCAATTATGTGAATTGCATTTGCATAAGCAAGTTTCTGTGAGGATAGAGAGATGTTATAACTTAATGGCTAATCATATATTCTTAGGAATCTAATTATCTGGTTCTGTCATTTTATGATCATGAATTGGGCAAAATTACTCAACCATTTTGGTTGGAGTTTCCCCAACTGTCAAACGTGCTAGTGACAGTGTTATTAGGTGGTGTTAATTAAGACACAGATTAATGCTCAGTACACCACAGACCTCGTACAGCATCTATTGCTGTGTTAGTATGGAATTGCCTCCATCACTTAGAGAAACTCATTTGATTTCTAGTGACTACTGTATTTATGAGGCTGCAAGAAAGCTCTATAGGCAGGTTACAGGGATTGCTCTAGAGTATGCATAAATTTGAGTTTTATGAAGGGACTTTGGGGAAGGAAGGTGGGAAACTTGAAGGAAAAATCTATAGTAAATGGACTCTAGATCAGTTGTCTCGTAGGTGGAGAAGTGAAGAGTTCACTGTGAGTCCCAGTCTGGGATTTGGAATCCAGAATCTGCTGTGCAAAGTCCATCTGGGAGATTTTAAACAAATCAGTCGCATTATCTGGGCCATTTAATTATAGGTACAATGAAAGCATTATTTATTTACAGAACTCAAGGCACAAATGTGGGTTTACTTCATGAGGACATTTGTGGGCAAAGGAAAGGCCAAGTCCAAGTGCAGATAATAGTCCCTGATTTATCCACATCCCAGGGTCATCAGGTGTCGCGTCCAAGCTCGACCAGCAAGAAAGGACACGACCACGAGTTTTTTTCCGCAGCATTTTATTTAAGAAACCTTGCAAGTTATAATCTTATTAGTAGCTACTTTATTTTTTTTTCTTTTCCTTCCTTTTCTTCTTCTTTTTTTTTCTTTTTCTTTATTTTTTTTTCTCCCGCGCTCAGGATGTGCAGGAATTTTAAGTCAAACTATAGCCTATCAGCATTACATATGTACACATTCACAATTGGTCCAAATACACGGAAGCATGCCAGGCACCAAGCCATTTCCAAACAAAGAGTCAATAAATCCTCTAGAATGCACGACACGTGGGAGCAGCGAACAGAGGCCAGAGCCATCTTCTCAGCAGGCATTCAAAACAAGAAAGAAAAAGCCCGCGCTGCCTCCAGTAGGTGGGCGTGGCAAGGCTTGGCCTGGGAACGGGGCTGGGCCGCCCCGCCCCCTTACCTCACAGGAACGGCTCACTACAGTTCACCCTTTTTAGTTTTAAAAAATCAAATGCATTAAGAGGCTGCCAGCAATTTTTTCCCATCTGGACTTGGAATCGTGTCTGTCTTAGGTTGCCCATGACTGATTACATTCTTACCCGTCATTGGCATTCTGACCTCCAGACGTCAGAACCCTGTCTTAGGTTGA
>PVHP010044808.1:0-13941 GCA_004024765.1 Zapus hudsonius | reverse complement strand
AGAAAAAGTAGGAGGAACCCTACATGAGATAGGAATAGGGAACAACTTCCTGAGTAAATCTCCAGTAGCCCAGGAAGTGCAACAGTCACTTAACCAATGGAACCTGATCAGACTCAAAAGCTTCTGTACAGACAAAAACATCGTTCTCAAAGTCAATAGACCCCCTTCAAATTGGGAGATGATTTTCTCCAGCTACAACACAGACAGAGGCCTGATTTTTAAAACCTACATAGAACTCAAAAAAATTAATAGCAAAAACCCAAATTGCCCCCTCACAAAATGGGGCACTGATCTCAATAGAGAATTCACAGAAGAGGAAACACAAATGGCCTTTTCTCACCTGAGAAAGTGCTTGGCATCCCTAAGCATCAGGGAAATGCAAATCAAAACCACAATGAGATACCCCCTTACCCCGGTCAGAATGGCAATAATAAAGAAAACCAACAACAATCCTTGCTGGCGAGGATGCGGGGAAAGAGGAACCCTCATTCACTGCTGGTGGGATTGCAAACTTGTTCAACCACTATGGAAAGCAGTGTGGAGGGTCCTGAACAGAAGAGACATAGAACTACCAATGGACCCTGCTATCCCTCTACTAGGCATCTACCCACAAGATGTCACATCTCAACACAGAAAAATTTGTACAACTACATTTATAGCAGCTCAATGCGTAATAGCCAAATATTGGAATCAACCCAAATGCCCATCCATGGAGGAATGCACAGAGAAACTGTGGTATATTTACATGATGGAATTTTACTCAGCTGAAAGGAAAAATGACATATCGAAATTTAGAAAAAAATGGTCTGACTTCGAGCAGATCTTACTAAGCGAACACTCAAAAGAACGGAGAATCCAAGGCCACATATTCTCCCTCATATGTGGTCCTTAACCAGCATAACCATGTTCTTTATGCAGACTAGTAGAGATTGTGCTTGTATTTTTCAGGATGCAGCGAGAGAGCTGGGGCCCATCTAACCCTAACAACCGACCGTAGGCCGATACTTGAGATTCTGGCAAGTGAGGAGCCACCACAGTCATACCATGGAGGATCCATATGGAACCCCGCAGAGAATGACGGGAGGAACGAGGGACCCACAACCACAGACATTCAACCTACACAGGATAAGCCAGTGAGACAGAAACCAACTATCTTCGACACAAAGACCCCTAAACTCACAATCTTAAAGCAGCCTTAATACTTATCCACCATGACTCAGGGGACTATGCGGAAGAGGGGGCGGAAAGAATGTAAGAGCCGTGGTGGGGGAGACTATCCAGAAGCATGGCACCCTACAGCAACAACACTTTTGAGCCAGGCGATCTGGGCTGAGTACTAGGCTCTCCAGGGCCCCCTGCCACAAGGACTGATCCAGATGGTACACGGAGGAGGATATCCAGCTGATTGGGGATGGGGACGGGGACATTGGGGAATTGGGGATAACAACTCACTGTTTGCCCACTGAATAATGTAACACAGTATGGACAATAAATATATATTTAATATTAAAAAATCTGATTAAAATATCGGAATTGTGATTTTCCAATGTAACGAGGACACTGTGAATTATCCACTATTGCAAGTATGCTCAGTTTTCAAAAGCTTCCCCAGTATTTTGCAAGGGTCCAATTGCTTGGTCTCAGGTCTAGCTCTTTTTCTGTAAGAAGACTCAAAGTGGAACATGATTCTGACAGTCATGCTGATTTTGTAGCACTGTCTAATATTCGGTCAGCAAAATCTATCAATGTGTCTTTCTCTTACAAATAGATAATGGCATTTTAATTCAATTACAAATTTACATATTGCCAACTGGAAACTAATAAAGAATTTTTCCCTCAGCTAATAGAAATAGATTAATGATTCAAGTGTTCAAATATTTGATGTGTTCAAGTTTTAACTCATTAACATAAACTAACAATTTGTGACTTGAAACCATGAATGATTAATGATGATCTTTTAGGAATATCAGTTGTTTTTCAGTTCACAATACTACTAGCATATATTTATAATTAAATGGACTCTCAGAAAGTAATGGGTCCTATCCCTTCAGTTAATAGTTTAGAAAAACTGAGATATAGAGATTATCAATTTTTTCATTCACACACACACACACTCTCTCTCTCACACACATACACTAAGCTCCTAATAAATACTTGTAATTCACCGGAGGTCAATTAATTAACACTGATAATGAGGTTTATATTACCTTCGAATAAATATTTTGAACAGGATATTTTTGGGGAAATACATGTTATATTTAAAAATATCAAAAAGAATCATTACGGTTATCAAATTTATGCTTACATATGGCAAGAAGAATTCCTGTAGAGAATGGCCAACCAACAAGTCAAAGAAAAGAAAAAAATCATGCTGTAAAATGTAAAATCATGTCTTATACTGTAAGTGCTTGCTAAAGATGGCCCCAATTCACTACGCAAGGCAGAATACAGCTTTTCAGTAGAGTGCTGCTGTTATACCAGTAAGGAGAAGGTGTCATCTCTGTGAACATGATACCATATCTATAGAGAAAATAGCTTACCATTATTTATTAGCATAGGGACTATACTCCCCAAGGTATTTCTTTAGCACTGTATTCCCGTCTGACGTGCATGACTACTGTCTTTCTAAGGAGGCCACATATTAACAGTCACATGTAGCTTTATATAAAGCCAGCTCAAAATCTACAATATAGTGGCTAAAGAGACAGCTTTACTCTATAAAATGCATGTCTTGCATTCATGAGGACCTGAGATACATCACTGGAACTCACATGTTAAAAAAGTCAGTCTTATAATTCCAGTCTTTAGAAGGCAGAGATAGGAGGATCCCTGGTGCTCCTCCAAGTCTAGTTTCCTTGGAGAGCTCCAACCAGGTCAATGGGAGAACATATTTCAATAAGCAGTGGTTGACTTTCCCAAGGAATGACACCTGAAATTGTCTTTGGTCTCCACAAATACATGCACACATGTACATGATATCTATACATTTATCCACACATAGAGTCATGCACATACACATATGTGATTGTGATGGTTAAGTTTATTGTCAACTTGATCTGTGTAATAATCCACAGTAATCTTGGGTGTGTCTGTGAGCTTGCCTGCAGAAAGGATTGGCAAAATCCTTTTGGGATTTTGGAGAAGGGAGGAGGTTATTTCTCCACAGTGAGTCCTTCCCCTGAGTGGCTGGGCCTTCCAAGGGGACTAAATATAAGGAAGCTTAAGGGGAAGGGAACCTCTCATTTTTCCTCCTCTGGCTGTTGATGCTGGCTCTGTCTCTCTGCATGGATTAATGAAAGGGGGCCAACCTTTTCCTTCCTTTTTGGAACTTCCCCTGAATTGGTTATTTCAATAAATACTTTCCTTCCCAAATTGTGCCTGATTTGGAGATTCATCCCAATGGTGTGTGGCTGACTGCAATAGTGATAAAATGTGAAATCTAGGAAGATGCCCTACCATTCTAAATGTCTTTCTAAAGGGCAAAGAAAGGCAGAATAATTGGCACAAACTAAGTACTGTGGAATCAGAATTCTTTCAGGCAAATTTTTAAAAAGCAATTTGCTTCTACTTTGTTGTTTTCCCCATCAACTCATCCACAGACTTTGATTTTGGTAGAATCTACTTTTTATGTATTAAATTATTAATTGTTTGAAATTGTGGCAAAATAAGTAACAGAAAATATGCCACTGCAAACACTTTTAAATGTCCAGTTCAGTTGTGTATTAAGTACAAAACATTCCCATCAATTCAAGCCAGTGCCAATGTGCCGATACCCTCCTAAGTAGCTGAAGAAAAATGGATGTCACCAGCTCTAACCTTTCCTTCTGAGTCTCTTGTCCCATTCTTTTCTACCACCAAAGGAAAAATACCTTGATGTATCCTGTGCTTACTCTGTTTCCAGTCCAGAAACTTTTTTCTTGGCCACCTTGACCAATCTCAGAGCTTTGAAGAGAATACTTTAGCTAATAACCCTAAGTTGCTAGTCCATGACATCATTCTGAACATAAGCCTCAGTATCTCACCTGTTGAGGGTGTTTCTGAGTAGCATCACCACACTGATACTACAAATCTTTTCTCATGCTTGCTCCTCCTGATGTGTTGTTCATGTCTTTGATTTTATAATCTCCCAGATATCCAAATTTGCTTATAAGGTACTCATTTTTCTCTCCTTCCTCTCCCTTGCTCTTACCACAGCACTCCCTCCATCTATGTATAACACATAAAAATTTCCAGACCATTTTGCCTTCAGAAATTGTGTCCTTTCAACGTGTTCCTGTTGCTGCTGTACCAAATCAGGCTTCTTTACCTTTGTCTTATGAGCACTTCCACAGCCTCCTCTCTGACTTTACACTGCTCAGGTATTCCCAGGGCAGTGTTCCTCATATAGCATCTGTTCATCTTGTTAAACGTGTTACCCACTCCTCTGTTATCTATATATTGGGCACAAGGAAGCTGATCCACATTCAATCCTTCTAAACTCCCACTGCCCTAATATTTTCATTGCCCTGTCTCTAGCTTCATGAGTTTGTTTTTACCTTTCTTCAACATGTCTGAATGGAAAACCTGCTACTTTCATTAAGTCTCCTCTGGTGTTCCTACCTGGAATTTAGTCCTGTGGCTTATTGAAGAGTGATTGTCAAAGGACATATCTACTTAGATCTTGCAAGGGATTATATTTAAAAATATGGTCTTTGCAGTTTCAATGTTATTTATTTCAAATCTTTATATGAAACTACCCTGGGTCTAGGGTTGGCCCTAAATACAATGACTGGTTCTCTTATAGGTGATAAACAGCCGAGAAAGATGAAGCTAGACAGAATGGCATGTGAATATGGAGACAGCTATGATGTGGCAACCTCAGAGGCCAGTTGAAACTGCACAAAGGAAGAAATGCTTCCCTCTTACAGCTTTCATGTAAAGCATGACCCTTGACACTTTGATTTTGGACTTCTGATCTTTAGAACTGTGAGAAAACAATGCATGTTGTTTAAGACACCCAGTTTGTGGCAATTCCTTGTAGCAACCCTAGTCAGCAAATGCACCTCCCTCTAGCTCAAAAACCCTACCAATCACTGAACTTCTCTATACCTTATATAAGCCACATATCCATGTCATCTATAGACAACAGCACAGGACACCTGGCACACAGTAAGTTCTCATCTGACACTGTTGAACAAAGGTGGGAGGAGAGAAGGAAAGAAAGAAGAGATGTGGACATCCACCAGCAGGATGAAGTGAATTGGATACAAGCTGGAAAGCAGAAGGACCATGAGCCTTATAGCCCTCATTCTTATTCTGAACATAAATAACCTACAAACATAAGTAAGCTGATGCTCTCAGACAATTGAACTTGACATCAATGCTCTTAGTTCAAGCTGTCTAGGATGAAAAATGAACAGACAATAGAGAAGGTGTTCTGTCAAACTGCTGTTTTAGTAACACCATTTTTTTCCCAAAAGGCATATTCTTGGTAACTTAAGGGGGAAACTCAAATTTTTAAATATATATGCTTTTCCACGGACTAATATTATAAAATAAAATGACCAGAGTGCATTAATATAATTCATATACTTCTGCTTTTTTCAAGTTATAACATAAAATAATTACCTGTGAATGAGTTTCCCTTGGAAAAAAATGACTGATGGGGCTGACAGGAAGATGAATAATGAAAAATCTCTGACGATTCAAGTAGCTTCACTGTTAAAAAAAATCATTTCTCCCTTGGTGTGTTGTCTCATGCCTCTAATCCTAGCCCTCTGGAGGCATTGCTAGGAAGATCTATGTGAGTTAGAGATCAGCGTGGGACTACAGAATAAATGTCTGGTCAGCCTGGGCTAGAGTGAGACTTTGCCTTGAAAAAAAATCATTGTCCAACACTTCAACACTAAATCAGAAATTTTAGAGGCTCATCGCTTTTAAAGAAGTTCATGCTGTGTTATCATTAACTTGCAATATCTAGAGCTGTTGCTTTAGAAACATCTTATTAAATGAAATTAATGACATTTGTCAAACTAATACAGACCATCCACTGTCCCATAACCTTTACTTTAATGGCATACTTATTGGCCAAATTATGAATGAAACCCATTGTTTAAAAAGGCAAAGATTCTCAAAGGAACTACATAGGGACATTCTTCTTAGGATAAGAACCTTCTATCTCAATGCATTTTGAAAACTGTCTTCATAATCAATGCCACTATTGGCATTATCTCTAACAAGCCTGAATTTCATCAGACTCCTTGCAAGGATGCCAACTCACAATTCCCCTGCACAAACAAGTTATCTATCTATATTTTTACTTGGATATATATTTACATATTAAGAAACTAAAATAGTTTGAAGAGGTTTTAAACATCTGAATATTCATTCTAGACTGAGCAAACTATCTTTATTCAAATGTTGGAGTTTGCCATAAATATGAAGAACATAATAAAAGTGATGTCACATTCACAAAACAAATGCTCCAGTATTCATGTACACTTTTACTTAGTTTCTGCAAACATTAATGTGTACCTTCCTAATATAGGCTCAGTGAAATGAAAGATGCAGGGACATCATTCTATTTCATACCAACTCGTGCAGATCTTCACAAATCATTTCTTTGGGAGCTTTAAGCATCTCAAATGTCTAGAAAATAAAAAAATTATATTAATGACCATTCATGGTCCTCTGTATTGACATTAATCAATATATATGTGGCAGTTAAAACTCTAAGAACACTTCATATAGCCCCTTTGGTTTATATCTGAGAAAATTTATATCAAGAAAGTATGCTCATTTGTTCATACAGATCTAGAGTGTGGGTCTCCTGAAACCTACTGTCATGTGGTACTGAGACAGAATAGGAGAAAGCTAGCAGTTTTTAGTCAGGGTCTGAGGTACCAAGAGAGCCAGAAGATGCCAATACACATGTCAAAACTCCTGGCAGGACTAAAACTGGTGTCTGACTGACACTGATCTACAGCATCCCCTGCTGTCCACAGTCTCATGCTATGATACCACCCCAGATGTGGGCACACTCTGGGGATCCACCATTAAGATTTATAGCCAATTAGGTCTTTTCTCTGTCTACCTGAACCAACCTATAAAGGTGGTGGCCATGCCCCTTTTCTTCTGTCTTGGCTTTTCTGGTTTCTTCCTGGTGCTGGCTCTCTGACAAGACTCCTGAGTGAGCAGTTCCCTTGCTCAGTGTGGACTGGATTGCCCAGATGTGGGTCTCGTCCTGGCCCCACTAGGGAGGGAAAACATAACACTGTCTCATAATTCTAGTCTTCCCATTGGTATTGATGTTATAGTCCCTAAACTTACTATATGATGATTCTCACTTTGGATCTGCCAGGTGGGCACTCTCACTTTTCCCTAGCCTCCTTCCACTGGAAAGCATGAGCCAATGCCAAGTGTGTTCTCCTCTTTAAACTTTCTCTCAGTTTGACTTCTGACTTACTTCAGTCTGGCTTCACAATCTAAGCCTCGGTTTCCTTAACCTCCCATGTGGTCCACAGCTGGACTTCAGTCTGGTTTCACTCTCTAAGCCCTCCCCATAGCTTTATTCCAGTTTTCCCTAAAATTTCAGTTTCTCTTATGTATGTTTCCCATATAAAAGCGTGTTCTGGACTTACCTTCCCAGATCCCAAATTCCCTTAAAGAAACTCCACAATTTGTGATTTCTCCCCCAATAAACTCAATAATTCATAATTTGTCCTTCTTGAGTCTGTCTTTATTATTCTTCATTAAAGATTAGGAGAAAACTCAAAATTTGGGATTCATATATCTGGGGGACCCTCCTGAGCCCTCAAATTCCTGCATCAGTACTAGCTTAAAAACCTTTAGGTAAACTTTGTTTTAATTTTGTAATCTCTGGGAAACTCCTACTGGAATCCATGGCATCATTTCTACCAAAGCTGGAACACCAACGCAGGATATCCCTGAGTCCATGCTGTAGCTGGAGTGAACAGTGGTGAAAAGAGCTGAAACACTAGGAGCACGGTGGCCAAATCACAAGCTGAAAACAAGGACCAAGTGACTAAGAAGAAGATTCAGATATGGGGTAACAGAAAGGGGCAAGAGTAGGCAAGCACAGTTTATTTTACAAGTCTAGCTTGGGCTAGGCTGAGACTGTCATTAGAAGATATTAGGAATAGACTTCCCCCTATATTGAATGGTTCCCATACTTATGGAAGACAACTTGGATTAGCAAAACCCCTACCCCTTGAGGGTAGAGACTGAGAGACTGAGTCTGTCAGCAGAGCACTATTACACCTGCATCTACACTTGTATTTGACTGATCAGCTTGGGGTTAGTGACCAGTCACATTGGCACAGGCAGTATGTGCCAATTACAGAACTGTCTCCCATTACATATATATATATATATATATATATATATATATATATATATATATATATTTATATATTTCAGAACTTTCATGTATTTCGTGTGAAGCCAATATCACTTAGCAAACTGACACCACTGAAAGCTTTTGTGAAAAGGCCGCCTCTGTTGGTGTGTGCACCACCTCTTTAGGCTCCAGGATATAGCTATATAACTGAACTGTACACCTCAATGTAGTGCAGCTTGCCTGATTACCTCCATTCCCACTACTTGATCTTCATTCTTACCACAAGGAAGCTTTCTTTGCCTCCAAACTTGTGTGTGCCAGTTAGTTGTAGTCGTTGTTATGATTATATAATTAAAGCAATATTAGAAAAACTGATTAAATATGAGTGAAAATAGAGTTCCTGTTTCTACAAAAACTAAGTTAAGTGCTAGGAGAAACCTTATTAACATGCATCATTAAAAACTACAGTGATCATTTCCCTAGCATCTGAAGGCTTAGTATTTCTTTGAAGAAATTTGACTTGGAAATGAGTTATTGGCTTGGTAAATACAGAGTACACTACTGCCCATTACTCCATCAACGACAATCAAAATTAGGAACTAATGCATATTTTATGTGCTGAATTCAAATGTTTTTAATATTTTATGCATTAAAATCAAATGTTTAAATAATTTCTGGCTTGAACTTACTTCCTAAAATTTGCCCACTAAGAGGGTTCCTGTTCTAATCCCAAGTTACATGATTTAGAACAGCAATAAGTTTTTGCAGGACATGTACTTTGCTCTTGCAATCACCTTTGCATTAAGATCCAGACCAGGACAGGTCCCTAAAGTCACCTCTTCTGAACCTGTGCACTTCTCTGGTTCATAAGCTTTTACTGTCTTGGATATCTCTCCCTTGAGAGGATTTTCATTTCATTCTCTGACAGTTCTGCTGTTACCTGCACAAAACTCTATCTCAATTTTCACTGATATCACCTACATCCACAAAAATCAGACCTAGACAAAAAGGAGTCCCCAAATAGAAACCCACCCTTTCTGCATGAGTTGACAATACTGTGAAAAGGTTTACATGAAGTGGGTGGGCAGGTACTAGAGGTGACCAATGTCTGGAGGGTAAACAGGCACTGCTATTCCTTTGGGAGCAAGAGCCATGAAACCTCTTAGATATTAAAAAAAAAGAACCTTAGTAAGAGAGAAGCAGTGTGATGGTTTCATCCAGGTGTCCCCCACAAATGAATGTGTTCTCCATGCTCCATCCCCAGCTGATGACAGTTTGGATATTGAAACCTTGTTGGAGGTGTGTTGTTGGGGGTGGGCTTATGGAGGTTATAGCCAGCTTCCTCTTGCCAATGTTAGGCACATTCTCCTGCTGCTGTTGTCCACCTGATGGTGCCCAGGAGGTGATGTCCAGCCTCTACACGTCATCATTTTTCCTGCCATAATGGAGCTTCCACTTGAGTCCATAAATCAAAATAAACCCATTCCACCAAAAGCTGATTTTTGTTGGGTTCTTTCTGTGAAACAACAAGAAAACTCACTACTATAACAAGCAGCTAAGACAAGGTTAAGATATACATACATATATATATATATATATATATATATATATATATATATATATATATATATATATATATATATCCTGATTTACACAAAGTCACAAAGTATTCTTGGGATCATAAAGAGGCTACATTCTAGGTTTTATCATCTGAATATATTTTCCTTAATAAGATCAACTACTGTTATAACCCAAAAATCATCATAAAAAGAGAGTATAGCTATCACTTTTGTTGTACTCTGAGAATGATGATGATTCAAGAATTATCCAGATTAGAAAAAATGTAATAATGTAATCACTTTAGTTTATTTCAAATGAATGGCTAGAAAGATTTTTGAATATCTCTATCTTACATTCTTTTAAGAGCTTCCTTTTCTTTAAGCTCTGGTGATATTTTAATTGATTTTTTTTAGTGACTGTGTTTTTATTGAGAATTTTCATCTACGAACACAATGCAATTTGATCATTAATCCCCTCTTATTCCTTTATCCTCCCTTCACCACTTCACAAGTCCCTCTTCTATGTTGATGCCATTTTCCATCCTTCCTGTTGATAACCCCAATATTGTGCAAATCTTGTGAAAGTAGCAACAACTGACATCTGCTATGAGGTCATGTATCTGAAGGCCATTTAATATCTGTAGGATAGTGTCCCAAAGTACTCGTTCTCACCTTCTGGCTCTTAAATTCTTTCTATCTCCTCTTCTTCAATGTATCCCGAGCCTTGGAGAGTATGGTAGCAACATCTCATGTGGTGTTTTAAGATGTATATTATGAAGTACAATGATATGAAGAAGGGGAATTCTTGGAAAACTGAAAACATTTTTTCAACAAACTGAGCTTCCCTGCTATCTAGTTTGTTCCGTCCACATCTGCTAGTCAAAAATCATGAAATATCCTAATAAAATCACTTCCAAGATGACTTGGTAGGAATGACAGACAAGTGTTATTACTGCAACCAACTAATTACCCATGACACTACTCCCTAAGAAAACAGGGTGCCACTGATTTCACTCTTGGGTACAGCTCTGTCCAGATGATATTCCAAGGGATAACTCCATCTCCAGGCTCATGTTACCTGCATTCTGAAGACTTTCTCTTTCTAAGCTAAATGTAAAAAAATTCCTGTAATTTGTAATTATTGTGACTCTCTCAAAGGATGTATTTCAGATCTCAGTAAGGTAAATATCAGAACAATAATCCCAATTGTGGATTTCTTGATAAATTTATTAGAGCTAGCAAAATATGCTTGTAGATAATGTAGATTTCATTAACTCACATTGCCAAAGTGTGAAAACTCAGTTGGGAAGACTGACCCTTTGAAAACTCCCTCCTGAGACAAGAGTTTGTGCTCTAGATCTTCTTCAAAAGTAAGAATATGCTCACCCGCTCATCACCAATAATTCTCAACTCTGCTTTACTGACATTAGCAACTGAGACATGTCCAAAAAAAAGTCTGTGAGAAGTCAGGAAGGACTCATATAGTACAATTTACAGAATCCTTATGAAAGTGTTGAAGTGTTGAAGGATTATATGCAGGTCTAATTATGGCATATTCTAAAACTCCCAGACTGTGAGACTTTAAATAGAAATAAAAAACAGGGCATAATGAAAGCAAACAGAATATTAAAATCTTGACAAGCTTGGTCATACACATCTCTAGCTCCCACACTTAGCAGGCCAAGGATTGCTGTGAGTTCAAGGTCAGCCTGGAGCTGCATAATGAGGTCTAGGTCAGCCTGGGCTAGAGTCAGAACTTGCCTTAAAAAACAAACACACAAACAAACAACCAGCCAAACATAAAATATCTGAAGAAGAAGAGGAAGAAAACAATGTTGGTGGTAATTGTCCCAGAGTCCTTTGTGTACTCCCCCAGTGGATATTATTAAGCCTGTGGATAAGTGTATAATGGCCTCCCTCACTTGGTGTGGGTGGTTCTTTGGTCCTGAGGCTTAACAGCCTATGGATCTAGGATCAAAATCAACATGCTATGTTTATCTGTTTCAATTACAAAAGTCTTGCTCAGCAGGCAACTGTTGGTACAAGGAATTTCTGTGTAAGACTTGTCCACATCTTCAAATTAGAAAATCCTTATTTCTCAATTTTTGCTTTTCACATAGGAAAATTCCACTCATGTCTAGGTAAACTCTGCAGGCTAACATGGGGCTCTCTTGTTATAAAGTCCACCTTGTCTCAATTTCTGCTGCTGTCATCCTACAGGGAAAGGCTTGGAAAGAATAATTAGCCATATGTTTTAAAATACATTCATTCAGCCTAAAAGGGTATAAGCTTCAGTCATCCCCAATGTATGAAATTAGTTAAATTTAATGACCCAATCTGATATTTACAATTTTTATAAGTCATATGCAGATTTCAGGTTATAATTAATGTTCAGCTGCCTCTGATAATATTAATTTATATATATATATGTGTGTGAACACAAATATATATGTATATACATACATAAACTTATACATGTAAACACACACACACACACATATATATATATATATATATATATATATATATATATATATATATATATATATATATATATATATATTACATAAATAAGCATAGACACATTGCTATAGTGCAAATGTGTCCCCTGAAGTTCATATGCTAGCTAGGAGGTGATTAGATCATTAATTCTATGCACTCGATAAGGAAATAACATCATCATGGTACTTAGCTATCACATGATTTGGTTTTAATAAATGTGAGTTCAGTCCTTTCTTGTACTCATGCTCTCTGCTATGCCCACTCTCTTGCCCTTCCACCTTCTATACAGAATTGAGCAGCTTCACTAAATATTGCTCCCCGCTCCAGCCTGGCACTTCTTAGCCTCCTTAACCATAAGACATAAATCCCTTGCCTTTACACATTTTCTAGACTTGGAATTTTTGTTCTCGTATCATAAAACAGACTAAGAAATATAAATAAATTCAAATACACACATATATATGTATGCATATATATATGAAGATTTAATATGTTCTCCAAGGTTGTAAAGTAACTCTCAACGAAAAGCGGCATTTGAAATAATTCAGAGGAACTTTGTTTTATCTCTCCCGACAGCTAATATTTTTAGTAACCAAATAGTATCACATTTGAGAATAGGTATTTTCTACAAGTTTCTTCTATGCCTTATTGAGGAAATAACTACAAGTCACGTAAAGAAGACTATGAATCATAGCAATGCTGTCCTTTGATTTTACATATTAGAAAACCATGCTTTAAGGTATTGCAGTCTCTGCAAATATGCCCACTAGGTGACTGATGACAAAAGACACAGTGACACAATCATATTCATTAAACATGATTGTTTTGGCCAGAGTAGTAGAGATAAAATAATTCCCCAAATACTGGGCTTCAATAAAGTCTCACTCATTGTACTGTTCAAATGTTCCCTGTGCTCCTTTTATTTCAGTAGTTAAAAAACACAAATTCCTAAGTTAAATGAGCACATAAGATCACACACAATGGGGATAGATTGATTATGCCCACATCTTCTGACTTAGCCCAAAGTCACTTGCCTAATGAATTACCATGATTACTGGAAAAAAAAAACATAATGGAATTTTAGTTAGTGATATTTGAATGTGATGATCTTAGGAAGCAAAGGCAGATTACAAAAAAAAAATGCTAAGGTATGACACCTTCATTTTGTGCATTAGAATCACCAGGAATGAGACTGACAGACTGGTATAGTGCAGACTGATAGATTGGTTCTGTCCAATGTCAGACATCTGCATAAAATGGGAACTTAGTAAAACTCCTAGATATTTTACAAATATATGCTTTCATCTAAATATTGTATTGTGCACAGACAAAGCTTTAATGTAGGTGTCATGGTTTGATACAGGTGTCCCCCACAAACAATTGAATGTGTTCTGATAGATCAATCCTCAGCTGATGGCAGTTTGGGTTTTACAACCTCGATGAAGCTGTGTTGTCAGGGGCGGGCTTATGGGGTTATAAGCCAGCTTCCCCTTGCCAGAGTTTGGCACACCTTCCTGCCGCTGTTTGCAGTGCTGTGGCAGA
>PVHP010044807.1:0-13933 GCA_004024765.1 Zapus hudsonius | reverse complement strand
ATAGTTATGCTTATCTTTCTCTTCTGTGTGAAGACTTCCTTTACTTATCTTCTGAATGCTAGTAGTCAGGAATTTATTTACACTTATCTTGGAAAGTATTTATCCTGGAATTTTGAAGAATAGAGTTGTTTGGTGTAATAATACATATTATGTATTATTTTTAAGGGTTTGACACATACCATTCCATGCCTTCAGAGTTTCTTTGGTGATACATAATGCTACTCTGATGGGTTTGCCATTTTCACAGAATTTGGCAGAATTCTCTTGCAGCTTTAAATGTTTTATGTCCTGAACTCTTGGAATTTTAGTTCTAATATGCCTGAGGAGGATTCTTTTCTGGTCATGTCTGTTTGGGATACTAATTTCATCCATATGTTTTCAATGATTTGTGAAATATTTTAATACTATTTTATAAATAGTATTCCTATGTTATCAGCACCCTGTTGGCAGTTATCTTGGTTTTTCTGGGACAAAAACAAAACACCAGCCAAAAGTAGCTGATGGGAGGAGAAAGTTTATTTTGGTTTATGGTCTCAAGCAAAAGCTTCACAATAGCAGAGCAGAGGCTACGCATTACCACCTTCTCACAGGATGTGGAAAATAGCAGCAGCAAGAGAGTGAACTGAGCCAAGGCAAGGGGGAACTGACACTAACAGTCCTAACCCATCCCACAGAAACATAGCTCCTCCTTCAAGGTATCTCCTTCCAATTTTCTACCTGGGGGAACCAAACGCTCAGAACACATGAGTGTATGGGGGACATCTTTTCAAGCTACCTCACTTGTCTATACCAGAAGTTAGTTGGTTTTTTAATTTCTCCCAAAATCTTGCCTGCCATGCTTCCAATTTCTCATGTTTTTACTGATTGCAAACATGTAATACTTTAACAACTGTATCCTCTAACTGCTTCATACACTGCTTATGAAGCTTTCTACTGAGATTTTTCTTTTTTAAAAATACTTTTATTTATTTGCCAGGACATACAGAGAGAGGTAGAGAGAGACAGAGACAGAGAGACAGAGAGAGAGAGAGAGAGAGAGAGAGAGAGAGAGGAGATAGGCAGAGAGAATGGGTGTACCAGGACCTCCAGCTACTGCAAATGAACTCCAGATGTATGCACACTGGGTTTACGTGGGTTTACATGAGTACCAGGCAATCAAACTCGAGTTTTTTAGGCTTTGTAGGCAACTACCTTAGCCACTGAGCCATTTCTCTAGCCCTCCACTGAGATTTTTAAATTTGTTGTATTGAGTTTCTCATTTTCAAGAATATTATGTGATTCTTTAACAAAATTTCTAACAGAGAACTCCAGGTATGTAGCTTTGTTGAATCATCATGCATCCTGGGTAAGTCATTCTGTGATGCAGCTGCTTTTGAGTTATCAATGGACCTGTGAGTAACTTCTCATGCAGCCTCCTGTAATAAAGCACAATCAACTCATGAGTTCACCAAGCTAGACTTGAATGAAACAGATCCTTTAGTCTATTTCTGATGCTTTATATACAGTGAATAGGTATTTGTCTTCTCAGGAAATGCCATATGACATTAGTTCATAAACAAGACTAGAAGTTTCTTCTTTTTTTTAAACAACTAACTTGATTCAGTTCTTGATTGACAGGTATTTTCTGTTTTCTACTACTTTCCTCATTAACAAACTTTATGAGCCAACATTCCTATAAGTCTATCGTTCCTGTAATTCTCACACTTAGAAAGATTGCTAGGAGTTTGAGTTCATCCTGAGATATGTTGTGAGTCCAAGGAACTTGCTCCTTAATAATTTAATAAAAAGTCTTATACATTATGATAGAAATCTTTTTATTATCAGTCTGATATAAACATTTTACTTAGTTTGTCCTTTTAAAAACACTGTATATTGTACTTTTATTACAGATATTTTAATGTATAACTTTTTCCCCCTGAGATACTGGGGACCATACCTACAGTCTCATCCATGCTAGACAAACACTCGACCACTGAGCTAGATTCCGAGTCCTAAATTATGATTTCTTTTACATTGTTCTTAGGAAATTTGATCTATATTTTATTTTAGTGATTTTATGGTTCTTAAGCAATTTAAAATAGTCATATGTTCTATTTTCACTAATATATCTTGATGTGAAGTAATAGTATACTATATACAAATGAATACATCAATTTATATAAAATTCACTAATATATCTTGATGTGAAGTAATAGTATACTATATACAAATGAATACATCAATTTATATAATATATATAATACAGACACACACATATGTATGTCAAATATTGGAAACAGCCTACATGTTCTACAATAGAAGAATATGTATGTGTGTGTGTCTGTGTGTTAAATATCACTTCAAACTTCATTGATTTAAAGTCCCTGATTGTATCATATATTCCAGTTTATACTAGTTGGGTGCCTGTGTTCTGTTTAACTCTTCTGATTTCAGTGCCACTAGTTCTTTTCAGATATACTTCAATGTAGTATGATTCTATGTGATTATTCCTTTGTTGAGAGCCTATAAAAGAAAAATGATCAGCAACGATGAAAAGAGGTAAGATTCTTGGAGACCTTCAGAGACAATAATCCAATATTTAAAACAAGTCAATTTTTAAAATATTTATTTCTTTATTTTCCAGGAGGGGAGGAATGGGCACACCAGGATTTTCTATCATTAAAGACAAACTGCAGATGCATGGAATACCTTATATATCTGGCTTTACATGGGTACTTGAGAATCCAACCTGGACCGTCAGGCTTTGCAAGCAAGTGCCTTTAACCACTGAGCGAAGTCTCTTGCTGCCTTCTGGAAAATACAAAAAGAATCTCCATCGGAGAGAGAGATCAGTATATAAACCTAGCTTTTTATGTGTGTTCTGGGAAGTTGAATTCAACAGTTTCCAGCCCAGTAGGTCTTTGGTTAAGAGAGCAATATTCTTTCTTAACTGTTGAGCCATCTCCTTCACCCTAGATTCTTTTTTTGAAGTCTTCTATTGTAGAACATGTAGGCTGTTTCCAATATTTGACAATATGTGATACTTTGCTTAACATGTAAAGATTAGTTTTGAAAACCAATGAATTAGGCAAAAATAACATGTAAAAATTACATCTGAAATTCTTTAAGCATTTTCCACCTGTAACATCGATGTTATACCTCTCAGTAGACCTAATGTGGCTAGTTTTTTTCACCAAGAATCACTATCATTTTAGTTAGTTTTACTAAGAAGCAGAAACAAAAATAATCTAATTTTCTTGTTTTTATATATCACATGCTATGATAGATAGGAGTTAGGCATTCTCATCTCATGAGAACTTATTTATGAGTAAATTCCACCCAAATGGAGAACAGAATACCAACAGGAGGTGGGAAAGGAGTGCCAGACCCCGTGAACAAATATTATTAGGTTTCCAGGAGATAAAATGTCAATTACATATTTCTAGTTAAGCTTCAGAAAGAGAAAATGGTTAGAGTTCAGGAGTCATGTATTGAAAACAAGGATACAACTTACCAAAATGAAAGTGCTATCTATGCTCTAAAAAATATTCTTGAGGCCAAGTGACAAAGACATTTATAACTCTCCTCTTCTGCTCACATTCTAGCTTAAGCTGTTAAAACAAAATGATAACCAAAATGATCACCTGTGGTATTTGCAGCACCTTAAAATGATTATTTTCAGGTTCTAGGGAGATGGCTCAGAGATTCAAGGTGCTTGCTTGCAATACCTGCTGGCTCAGGTGCAATTCTGATTCCCCAGCATCCACATAAAGCAAAGGCAAAGTGGCACATACATATTTGTGATCCAAATGTGCCTATGACAATGGAAGATAAACCAGGCAAATCTAAAGCTCATGAACTAACATTTGCTTGCACTCTGGAAGTTCCATGGCAAAACTCCCTGTCTCAAAGAAGGTGGAGCACGAACACCTCAAAGTTTCTCTCTGATCTCCATGTGTGTGATGTGTCAGAACACACCCCAATGTATGACACACCAATAAATAATATCATTTTCATATATATGTCTACATATATGTATGTGTGTGTGGTGTTAAGCAATTTTAGGGTATACATTTCTATGGGAATATCTAATATGACAGGTCTCAATTGATTATTTACTTGACTGAATCACTATAATGTTCAAAGAGCACTTGAACTCAATGAAATTAAACTTATATTTCATTACCATTTTTCTTATGAGATATTCTAGCGCTCTGGTCATTGTACCTCCAAATAATATTTAAAATCTTATTGTCCTTTGTGGTGGTTTTAATGTAAAATATCTTCCATCGTCTCATGTGTTGGTGATTAAGTTTCTAACCTTATCTGGTAGAGCCTTTGGGGGGTGGATCTTTGTTAGAGGAAATGCTTCCCTGGGAACAGGCTATGTTCGTTTATATTCCAGCTCCCCAATCCCACTGCTAGTGAGCTCACTCTTGCTGCTGGCTCCCATGATAAAGAGGAAATAAACTCTTTGCTTCCATTAGCTGCTTCTGGTTGGGTGTTTTGTTCCAGCAATAAGAAAATAATGATACATAAAACTGATACTGAAAAGTGAGGCCATTGTTGGTACAAACCTATGTGGTTTTTAGTGTTTTGGAACTGGTTTGTTGAGGAGAAATGGAAGAATATGTAACTTTGGACTAGAGAAGCTTTATAATGCTATCAGCAGAGCTAAACAAGCCATTCTGGTAAGAGTTTGAAAGACTGAAATGCAGAGACTTCTGGACTGTTGGAAGCTCAGCTTATGAGGTTGGGGGGGCAGGGAAAAGACTTTGTTGGGAACAGAGCTTATTGAAATGTGTGTGATTTTTTTCCCTTTTTTTGAGGTAGGGTCTCACTGTAGTTCAGGCTGACTTGGAACTCATTCTGTAGCCCCAGGCTGGCCTCAAAACCATGAAGTTGTGATTCTTCCACTTCCATCCATAAGCGCTGAGATGAGAGACATGTGACACCCGTCTTGTTCCTGTTATGTTCTTGTGGAGAGGCTGGCTGTGTTTGACAGAGGAAAATACAGAGCAGAAGGATATGAGAGATATATAGGTCAGCACAGAAAGAAATACAAATGGGCTTTTGGTCCCAGATCCAGAGACTGCAGCCACTTCAGCTACAATTGTTAGATTACCACCCCTGAGGATGGGACAGCTACTCTGTAGACGAACAACAGTAGGAGTGCTGATATTTTTCTTTGAAGTGAGGGGCCCTGAAATAACAATGCTGAAGGAGTTTCCTACTCCTCAAGGTTGAGCTTCATCCCTGCCTTGAATAAACAAATTTGGCAATGTTGCCCACTACCCAGTATGGGTTTTGGAAGATTAAGAAACATGAAATAGAGAGTCCTGAAGTACATGACAGATTTGGAGATAGCCTCTGAGGCTAGGTGATGTGAAGCAGTATTGAAATCCCTGTATGGAGATCACTGGAGACCAAGGCATGGAATTGTGAAGATGAACTGGGGGTTTCAGTGGAGAATCCAGGATGTTAGAGATGCTAGAATTATGAAATGGCTGCTGAGAAAAGTTGCTGGCTTTGGGTAGATTCTGCCCAGGAAATAAGCAGCACAGTCAGAGTTTTCCAAACCTTTTGTAGACCTGGTATTTTAATCACAAATCTAAGGTGCTGGGCATGGAACTGTAGGAGTTGATGTTATCTCTGCTGGTTTTCAATGTTGTATTGGTCCAGTCTTTCCTTGATATGTGCCCATTCTTCTTTTTTTTGGAATGGGAATATCTACCCTGTTCTATTATGTGTTGGAAGCATGTGACTTGTGTTTTGGTTTTACAGGACTCACTGTTAGTGACTGTTTTAAGCCTCATATGAAACTTTGAATCTTTTTAAAAAATATTTTATTTATTCATTTTTCAAGCAGAGAGAGAGAGAGAGAGAGAGAGAGAGAGAGAGAGAGAGAGCACTCCAGAGCCACCACCTTGTGGGTCTGGCATATGTGGGTCCTGGGGAATTGAACCTGGGGCCTCAGGCACTGGAGGGAAGCGCCTTAACCGCCGAGCCATCTCTCCAGCCCAAAACTTTGAATCTTGAACTTTAAACAATACCTGGACTGATAAAGATTATGGAAATTTTTATGTTGAACTGATTATATTTTCATCATAAAATGGCCATGAGTCTATAGGGGTCAGGGCAGAATATGTTGATTTGAATATAAAGTGTCCCCCATACTCTCATGTGTAGACTCACACTTTATCTCCAGCTAATGGAGCCTTTGGGAAGTGGAACCATTAGGAAGTGGAACTTTGCTAGCGAAGCGTCAATGAAGCTGAGCCTTGAGATGTTATAATCCAGACCTGCTTGCCCCATACTGGTGAGCTTGTTCTTACTGCTTCTTGCATGCTGGTGAACATGTGATGCCCAGCTGTCTGCTCCTACCATGTTTTCCATGCCATGCTGAAAATTGTCCTAGAAATCCGAAGGCAAAAACAACCTTTTTCTTTCAACAAGCTGTTTCTAGTAGGGCATTGTGTCCCAGCAATGAGAAACTAACAGCTGCAACATTCCTTTCCTAATGCCCAAAATTATAATCCAAATAGAAATGGAGCTATAGGAAATAAAATCATGGTATTAACATTTCTGTTAAGCTGGGGAATTTTACATAGTCTAAAAAGACATTTCATATCCTGTACCCGTTCCTCTGCTCAGGTCATCATTTTCCCTGCCATGATGGAGCTTCCTCTTAAGCCAAAATAAACCCTTTTCTCCCACAAGCTACTTCTGGTTGGATGTTTCTAGCAGCAATGAGAAGTTTAGCTACAACTGTTAAATTGGTACTGAGGAGTGGGGTTGTTGCTGCTAGAAGCTCAATTGTGGGTTTCTGGAACTGATTTGCAGAAGGAATGTGGAAGGCTTTGAACTTTGGCCTAAGAAACTCCTTGAAGTGCTGTAAGTACAGGTTCATGGACCATTCTGGTCAGAGTTGAAAGACATGATTGCAGTGAGAACTGTGGACTGTGAGGTTTGGCTTATGAGGGTGAGAGGAAACTTTGTCAGGACTGGTGTGGAGGCAGTTTGTGTGAGAAGCTTGCTGCCTTCTGCCTGCTTGTGTCCTGAGAACTAGTGCAGGGTTGCTTTGTGTAGACATGGAATGGTGTGAGCAGATGGAGATGGCACAGAAAGGAATGAAAACTTCTGCTCATTCAGCAGCAATTGTTTGAGAGGTTACAACTATTGAGACTGGGCCAGATGATCTGCCCTGGGACAGCAGGAAGAATGCAGACTCTTTTGGAGTAAGGGCTGAATGTTAAAGTTTTCCTGCTCTTCCAAGTTGGCTTTCTTCCCCCCTGAATTAATAAGTTGGTAGCCCACCTGGTACTATGGAGTATAACAAACCCAGGAATGAGAGGATCAACTGATTTGCTGCGCAGTTTTGTTTTTTGGAAATGGCCATAGGAAGTATGAAGCAGGCTTGTTAAAGGCCCTGCGTGGAAACCCAATGGATCCATGAAGATGAACCTCGGGTTGCAATGGAGACCCAATGGAGATGACAGGACTGTGGGGTGGCTGCCAAGGAGAGTTGCCTACACTGGATGGAGTTATCTGGGACTGTGAGTAGCCTGGCTGGAGGGGTGGAATTGAAACACCAGAGAGTCTTCACTGGTTAGAATTTTGGACTTGGAGACTTGTCACTGGTTAGAATTGTTGGACTTGGAGTTACAGAATTTGATATTTGCCCTGTTTGTTTTAAATCTTGTATTGGTGTAATCTGTTTTTGCTATGCCCAATGCCATCTTTTGCCTCATGGTATTACAGATCAGTTGAGACCTTGAATTATGGGGATGTTTGAACATCATTGAGATTGATAGAAACTACATGGACTTTTGGAGTTTGGCTGGATGCACATTGCAATTTACATCAGGTGTGCTTATCAGTTGGTGGGGGCCGAGGGCCAACTGTGGTGGTTTGATTCAGGTTTTCCCCCATAAACTAATGTGTTCTGAATGCTTGATCCCAGCTGATAGAATTTGGAATTGGAGGTGTTGGAAGTGTGTTGTTGGGATTGGGTTTATGGGTGTTATAGCCAGCTTCCCCTTGTCAGTGTTTGTCACACTCTCTTGTTGCTGTTGACCCATCTGATGTTGGCCAGGAGGTGATGTCTACCCTCTGCTCATGTGATCATTTTCTCTGCCATCATGGAGCTTCCCCTCAAGTCTGTAAGCCAAAATAAACCCATTTCCTCCACAAGCTGCTGTTGGCCAGTGTATTTTTTCTGCCAGCAATGAGAAGTTGACTGCAATAAGCACCCTTTGAAGAGGTACCATGATTAACCTCATTCTATTCATGAGCAAACTGAGGATCAGAGAAATCAACATTGTTCTAAAGTCCAGCTCAAATGGCCTTGCCACTTTGTTCTAGTAAATCTCTTGCTGGCTTCTTCCTTCCATTCATTACTTTCCTTGAGTATTTCATTCCACAAGATGGCTAATGGTCTTCACTTTCCCTTTATAATCATTTATTTGTAATAAAGTGATTTTGCCTTATCTTATTAATAAGATTATTTTAGTTCTGAGATGCATTCCTACAACTCTGGCAACAAGCCTTATTCAATTGGCATTCGAAGACTTAGTTTACTTGACTGCTCCAACCACTAAAAATCAATCTTTTTTTCCTTCTGTGATTGTATTTTATACCCAACTTTAAGCGTCAGATTTTTTAATGTTGGCTTTCTTTTTGAATTCTGAAAACTCTCACTGCATGGAACAATTTCTTAGATCTTTACTAGAAATTCAAATGTGAGAAAAAATGTGTCTGAATGACCTAGCCGAGATCTCAAACTTGTCTCTGAACAAAGAGGAAAAAGCCATTAAAGTTGAATGAGGGGGCTGGAGAGACGGTTCAGCGGTTAAGGCACTTGCCTCCAGTGCCTAAGGCCCTGGGTTCAATTCCCCAGGACCCACATAAGCCAGACCCACAAGGTGGTGGCCCTGGTGCATTCTCTCTCTCTCTCTCTCTCTCTCTCTCTCTCTCTCTCTCTCTATCTCTCTCTCTCTGTATCTCTCTGCTTGAAAATGAATAAATAAAAAAAAGTTGAATGAGGTTTCTTACATAGAAAAGAGCAGATTCCTCTAACAGAAATCCCACTGCTATTAGAGAAAAATCAATTGTAAGAGTTGCCAATAAACATAGGTTGAGTAAGCTAGTCAGTAACCATATGATATTAATCACCATGTCTAGGTTTGGTTTTGCAAGATTAGTGTGGCCTGTCTGCATTATTTTTTTTGTTATAGCTGAGCCAACATGCATATGATCATTGATGGCTGGAAAAAATCAGGGCAGAAAACCATGTGAATCAAGAGCACTATGATAAGACATTTAGAAAGTCCAGGATCAGCAGGACCTCATTTGTATGATCAGAGTCTACAATGTTTGTTAAAAGGTAAGTAAAAATATTTCATCACTTGTCCTCTATACTTGCGCCTGCTCTGAAAGTTTAGGCAGAATAGATTGAGCCATGCAGACACTGATGTTGAAGGCCATCACGATAAATTGAAGAGAGTGCTAACCTGTTCTTTCATTGATTCACTTTACCCCTAGGTAGACTTTGCATCTCTGACTCCTCACAGGTGAAAAAAATGAATTCAAGCAGATGAAATAGAAATCCTCATCAGTTAAAAATTCTACTTTTCCATTGCGTGAATTTTCCCGGGAGATGTAAACCAAATTCTTAGTCACCCTACATAGGGCAGCAAAAAAAATGATTCCACCCAAGTCCAACTTAATGAACCAGTAACTTCATTGAGGTCACTTATGTAACAGGCCTCTTTAAGAGAGAAGAGCTTTATCTCAGCCCTTAGGTGGGCTTCACTCTGAAAATGGATGTCAGATGCTCAATGGTCACCAAAGCTCTACTGAGTCAGAGGCTCCAGCTTCTTTGCCTCACAGAACATAAAGACTTCTAGGGATAATGAAGGATTGATTTAAAGGAGAAACTTGATTACACAGAGAAAGCAAATTTAGAGAAAAAGCTAATACTTCTTGTGAAGTGAAGAAGCAAAAGTGAAAAAGCTCTGTGAATTAGCAGAGAGGAGACCTCAGTGGGGGGGGGGCAGTGAGATCTTCTGGATCAGGAGCTTTTGTGTACTGAGGATGAGTCTGTCCTTGGCTCACATAGAAACTAGGGAACAAGTTGGGATGAATTAATTGGTTAATCTTAAATATATGGGTCTATCTATCAATCTATCATCTAGCTATCATCTATACATCCATATATCACTTGGATTGGTTGGTGGATCAGAGAGAAGAGCACAGACTGAGTCAGCAAGAAACTCCCAACTCAGGTGTTTCATGGCATTCAGACAGAAACTGCTGAGACTGTCTTTGTTGTTTTTATAGACCCTGCTTATCTACTCCGTCTGTCTATCTCATCCCAGCTGCAAGTTCTCTTATTTTTCTTCCTCAGTATCCTTGACTTCACTAGTTTAACCTTAACATTCACTTTACATGTTACACTCCCAAGGCCAAGACAAAACTGCTGCCAAGGAGCAGCTGAATTGCAGCCAAGACAGAGAGCAAGACTTCTAACTCTCAAGGGCCTTCTCGAAACACAGAGCAGGTTTCTTCCTCCTACTATCTGTCACTTACAGCAGCATGAATGAGTCAAAGGCTGCCTCATTACCCAGAAGCCCACCCTAGCATGGGAGAATATACACGCTGCATCCCTGGAACTGCCTGCATACCAACAGCTTGGTTGATCTTAGAGTCTCCTCACCTAGACAATTAATTGCTGGGATTTATATAATCTTGGGGGGGTGCTAGTGAACCTTGTAAATTTCATGAGTCTCTTGAGACTTGGAATTATTTCCTCAGCTTTAAAGTTTCATTTCCTGAGTCACTTTAGAAACTTTTATTGAAAAAACTCTGTACAAATCGATAATAGATTAGGATTCCACTGCTCTCCCCTTTTCTCCTCCAGACCCCCCCCCTCCACTGAATCCCTTCTTTCAAACTAGTCTCTCTTTGATTTTTATATCATCATTCTTTTTCTCTGATTATGCGGGTCTTGGGTAGGTGGAATCAGCCACTGTGTTAGCAGACAGTATTGCCAAAAGCATTCCTCCTCATCCCTGGGCTCTTCCATTCCTTCTGCCACTGCTTCCACAAGGTCCCTGAGCCTTGGAGGATGTGGTCTCTCACCTTGAACACTCCATTGTCACTTTTTTTTCTCAGCACTCTGATGAGTTTCTGTTTCCTGAGTCTTAATGAGCCTCCTTCCAAGAAAGAATAAACAACACTTTCCAAAGAGAAACCCTAATTTATATTTGACATTGTTTGAAAATGGCCCATGAAAAACTATCACTTCCTGGATACAGTCACCAACTGTTCATTCATAGTAGTTAAGGAGGAAAGGCCACGTATCAACAAGAGACAAAGCTAATGAGGCATAGGGGCTTACTGCAAATTTCTCATTTCCTGGTGGAAGAACAATAAATTAACATTTGTTGGTCTGCTGCTCAGAATTTTCCTAAAATTATTAAAACATTGATGATCAATACCTTTAAGTAAAAAAGTAAAGACTTTATAAGAGTTTTATTTCAATTTAATCTTGGAAATTGCCCTTGTATTATTAGTTGTTAATCAAATTTTTACTAAATATTCCAAGTCTTAGCAGCAGCTATATGTTGTGCTGTGCTTGTCCTATGGTCACATGTGGCTTGGGGTGATAAGTGTAGTAGAGGTTATCAAGTATAAGGTTGGTACTAAAAGCACAGGTTCAACATTCAGACAATCCTGGGTTAATGCTTGTGCACATCAGGGGTATTTGTTCCCAGAAAGAACAATGGACTTGGTAGAAGGGACATACTGTCCCTTCTTTAACAAGTGATACCGAGTAATGTATAAGACCTCAAGAGTATGTTTATAGGCCGTAGAAACAGGAAGAAAGCAGAAGAATTTGATATATTTTCTGATAGAAAGAAACCATAACATGAGGGCAAAAGCAACCTAAAGTTGGCCATTGCAAGAAATGTTTTGAGTAGAAATTTTTTTATGGAGAAATATCTTCTGAGAAGTCAATGTAAAGCATCAAAGAATATTTTAGAATGTGTGCTTCACTGGATATTGCTTTAGCATAAACAGTGTAATGTGTCTATGCCAGTTGGTTTAAATTTCAACTCTGGAAGTAGACTATTGATCCAATAATGTTCACAGTAGTCAGCTAGCTTGTGCATACAGTTGTCCAAGTCTTCACGATACATCTTTATATCTATATTTATATTTAAGTGACCCATTATATCTATATTTTACACACACACACACATATATTAGGACGTGCTCAGATCACAGTTCATATAGAAAGTTCACCCTCAAGCATGCTCCATATTTGCAGGAAGGGAGAAGTAAGAGTAGTTCCAAGTTGCCCTTCAACAAAACAAAGAGCAGAATAAGCCCAAGATCAAAGCCTGGAGTTGTTATGTATTAACCGCACAGCAAACACCCAGGAGGTCTTAGATTCTTGGGCTCTTGGAGAATCTTATGACACAGATAGGTTTCAACCTTGCTTGGCTCCCCTTCAATAAGATGCCAAGAAATGTGGTGGGAAAATTCTCCACTAAGCTCAGAATAAACAGAATGCTTTTGTATATCTCAAACTAGCTAGAGGTTGCAAAACCAACTTGAATTAAAAGAATTAGTTTTAGACTAAAGTAGCATGTTATAATCATGTTTTTCTAATGTTTTAGCTTAATGCAAGACAAAATCCAGAATACTTGGGTGAATCAATGCATTATTTTAGGCAATCACAAAAAATATTATGTCTCAAAATCAAGTAGCAGTTTCATTTGGGCATTAATCTTGTAAATGTTGTATAGTAAATATTGCTCATTTGGGGGTGTTTAGATTATGTGACCAATAGAAAAATATGATTTTGATGTGCTTTTGTCAAAAATCTTGGATGTTTAATGTTATAACATGGAGATTAGCAAAGGTTTACCCTAAACTTTGGACCTATTCTAGCACATTACAAGTTGCTTTCATCAATCATTTTGTTTTTTCAATCACAGACATGGTACAATAATTGTATCAGTTAGATTTTGAAAGGAAAAAAAACTTATAATTTACTTAATTTTATCAATAAATAAAAATGAAGTAGATAATTTAAATTTACAACTTCTTGGTGACCTCTTTAAGTTAAGCAAGATTAAAGATGTACATTTCTATTCTTAGATAGATGAACTTCCAAATAAGCATGATAAATTCCAATTATTTCTTAGAATATGGTCAACGAGACTGCTGGTGTTGACATCTCTGTAGTTGAGTTTAAAGCCATTTTTTTCTTATATGTGTTCTTGGGGCTGGGGAGATGGCTCAGCAGTTAAAGGCACTTGCTTGCAAAGCCTACTGGTCTGGGTTTGACTCCCCAGTACCCATGTAAAGCCAGATTCACACGTGGTGCATTCATGTGGAGTTCATTTGCAGTGGCAAGAGGCCCTAGTGCACCAATTTCTCTCAAGTAAATTAATGAAAATATTTTTAAAAGCTATTTTTGGCACAAATGAGGCATTAGAGCCTGAGCTGAGGTCATCTACCTAGTTCACACAATAAATATATGCCAGAAATATGTAGGATAATATTTATGTTCTCCTTATCCTTCTGATACCATCTCTTCAGCAATTACCTACCCGCATGTACCACCACAATAGAATGATTTATATTCTCTACAACTAAGAGCTTTGCCTATAATATTTTAGGGTTCTCACTGACCAACACCTCACTGGAAGGTATCCGACCCCTTGCACTGAAATGTTCTTATAATAATCTATGGCTTCTGGGCACAGCATTATCCACACATTCTCAGGGTACTTCTGCCTAAACTATCTTTTATTAAACATAGATATTATTTGGGAACAAGTAGATTTCCATATGGCTTATTCATAACATCTTTAGTTTTGATGAACCCTGTCACTGCCTCCGCTCCTCCATCCACTTCCTTGACCCCACTTAGAACATT
>PVHP010044806.1:0-12500 GCA_004024765.1 Zapus hudsonius | reverse complement strand
GTTGGAGAAATGGCTTCGGAGATGAAAATAACCAAGTTTGTGGCCACCCCTGGGCTCAGAACTGCCCATGTGCCGCAGCACAGCCCTTACCTGCTGTGCACAGATGTGCTTTTCTATTAGGGCCGAGCTGTACCCCCCTGTTTCCCCCCCCCCAGGTTTGGACAGGGAGGTGCCACTCTTTCCCAGCTCTGGCTAGGAATGCTTTTTAAAATATCACATTTCTTCAATGCCCCATTCTTGGACTGATAACAAAATCTATTATTTGTGATGCAAGACATACACGAGAGGGAGGACAAGAGTTCAGCAGAAAGATTGCAGAAGTGACTGTTGAGTGGGGGACATGGCAGCTGACTCTGATCTAGGGAGAGACCAGAACAACCTCATGCCCTAGGGCTCTGTTGGCAGCAGAAGTCCTTTAAAAAGGGGCTGGAGAGATGGCTCAGCGGTTAATGCACTCGCCTGCAAAGCCTAACGACTAGAGTTCGATTCCGCAGTACCCACGTAAAACCAGATGCACAAAGAGGCGCATGCATCTGGAATTCATTTGCAATGGCTGAAGGCCCTGAAGTGCCCATTCTCTCTGTCTGTCTGTTCTCTCTATCATCTCTCTCTGCTTGCAAATGAATAAATAAAAACATATCTTTTTAAAAAACCCTTAAAACAAAACAGAGGAATGACTGATTGGACGTGAGGAAAGCCACTGTTGGTTAATGACTCAGAGAATGGAAACAGGATGTCTGTCTTAGAAGATACCTGGAGTGTCCAGAGCCCTGATTCCTGGGTTCTTTCCTGGACCACTAGCCAGAGCGGTCAGGCAGCTGCAGCCTGGGCAGATGTGGTGTGAAGGAAGGAGTGTGGGATGCGTGTGCATGCCTAAGGACTGAGTGTGAATATTCACTCAGGCAGCATAGATTTGTGTCTTTGTGCCAAGCAGTGGGGCACTGGAGGGTCAAGGCAGAATCCAGCCTCACCTGGTTCTTGCTCTCCCCATGGGGTTTGTATGAATGCTTTTGAGGGTAACATGGGGACTTTGGTCCAAGGAGGTCCATGGAGAAGCAGATGGTGTCTACCTGAGGGAGGAATGATTCCAGGTGAAGGAACAGGGAACATTGAAGTTCAAGAGCATTACCAGGTGTGAACTATGAGCTGCATGGAGGTCCCAGGTGGCCGGAGCACAGAGACAGAGGTGAAGTCAGAAAGCAGTAAACCTCTGGACCCTACAGGTCATGCCTAGAATTAGGGCTTTTATCATAAATGAGATGAGGCCTCTGCGGGTACACAGAGCAGAGCCAGGATCTAACTTAAGTGGAGCGGGAGGGAGCTGAGGTTGTGTGAAAATCTCTTCACACACTGGCAAGGACATAGCACTTAATAAATGTGAGCTGTTGCTATTAAACCTGCTGGGGAGAGAGAAGCCCAGTGTGTTCAATGGGTCTCTGAGAAGGCTGTTACACCTTTGCTCCAGAAGTTTCTCACACATCTGTTAAAACTGGGGGTGTTGGAGTACAAACATACTTGGGGTAATTAGCCTTTGGGCTTGAAACTCCAAATCAGCAAGTGCTTTGATTTATGATTAATTGCCTCATTGGTAGGATATGCGTGGATTTTGCCCTTCTCATGTGTTGGGTACTGAAACAGAAGCTGGTAAGAAACTTGGAAATGAATAGTTTGATGGGGTCTGGCCTTCACGGCTATCACTTGATTCAAATCTCTCCCTCTGGGCAATGTGTGAGTCTGGCATGAAGCAGCTATGTAAGTATGATCATGCCAACCTACAGAAGTCAGTTCAATGAAAGGCTGGACACAGGGCACTCTGGCATTCATGGAAGACTGCCTCATCTGGTCATCAGAAGGGCTCTGTGAGGAAGGGATACTTTAGCCTAGATAAGAGAAGGGGGAAGGTCTTCTTGGGACCCTCAGGGAGAGGGAATATCACATGTCACAAAGAACAGAACATGCAGAGGGGAGAGGCACACTGAAGAATCAGACAGTACTGGTCATGGAGAACCTCTTGGCATATGCAGATTTGGGTCTGTATTCTGAGTTCAATGGGAAGTGTGCAAGGGTTTCCACAAAGGAGCGATCTGATTGGTTGTGGAGGGTGGCCTGTACTTAGACCTCTGGATGAATCTTTGCAGCCCAGGACTGGACTAGATAAAAAGAATAGCTACCCAGAAAGAATAGCGGTGCAGGAGAGCCCCTCAAACATAAAATGCAGCCTTCACTCATGGTTTTAATATTCTTTCTTAATATTTTTACTTTTAAATTGAAGAGGCAAAAAAAGAGAGAATGAGAGAGAGATATGAGTGTGGGTGTGCCTGGGCCTCTTGCTATGGGTAAATGCTTGCATCACTTTGTAGATCTGGCTTTACACAGGTACTGAGGAATTGAACCTTGGCCAACAGGCTTTGCAAGCAAACACCTTTAACTGCAGAGACATTTCCCCGGGCCTCACAGGCCTTTTAAAAGTCCTGGAATCCAGGATTGGTGGCACATGCCTGTAATCCTAGCACTTGGCAGACTGAGGTAGGAGGATAACCACAAAATCAAGGCTGGCATACATACTTGAAGCTGATTTGAGCTATTTTGCAAGACCCTGTCTCCAAAAATTAAAAAAAAAGAAACCAAGCTGGGTGAGGAGATGGTGCACTAACCTCAGCTCTTGGGAGGTAGAGCCATGAGGATCTAGAAGTTCAGAGTCATCCTTGGCACACATAGTGAGTTTGAAACCAGAGTGGGCTCTGTGACACTGTCTTAAAAACAAAACACTCTCTCTCTCTCTCTCTCTCTCTGCTTGAAAATGAATAAATAAAACTTTAAAAAAAAAGGGCTGGAGAGATGGCTCAGCGGTTAAGGCACTTGCTTCCAGTGCCTAAGGCCCCGGGTTCAATTCCCCAGGACCCACATAAGCCAGACCCACAAGGTGGTGGCCCTGGTGCATTCTCTCTCTCTCTCTCTCTCTCTCTCTCTCTCTCTCTCTCTCTCTCTGCTTGAAAATGAATAAATAAAACTTTAAAAAAAACAAACAAACAAAATCCCACCAACCAACAACAAAAACTAACCAAACAACAAGAGAACCCTGTTGGCAAGCATCTTTTGTTTGGTGTGGGTTCATAAGGTGTCCATTTATGTCCGTCCCTGTCTGTATTGCTGTTAGTCCTACATGGAAAGCCCATAAGCATGGGGTTCAACATGGCCTGAGACCCAAAGCCTATCACTTCTTCTCATTGTGGTTTGAGTAACTATATAGTATCTCTTCTCCTAAAATGAATAAAATTAATACCTACCATCCTGGTGGCTTGGGAGGATTAAATGCAACTCCCATGATTTGAAGTTGAGTTCTAGCGCCTGATTTAGTCAGGAAATCAACAAGCAATAGTTCAAGACTGTTCTTCGGGGCAATGAGTCTATTACAATAGAAGCTAGCCCCTTGAATGGGGTTTCTGTTCCACCAGGGTGCGTGAGGGAGAACAGAAAAGGTGATGGTGTGAGATACTGGAAACCTTGACCTTTACCTTGAGGCTTAGCAGCTCAGTGTGCTGAGAATTGAAAATATGGCTGATTTCAATGGGTCTGAGTGAAAGGTGCTGAATGAATGTGAAGGGAGATTACAGGAGTTTCTAGTTTTGTATTAAGTCAGCTCCAAGGTTAACAAACACATTTAAAAAGGGAAGAATAACAGGGTGTGGTGGTGCACACCTTTAATCCCATCACTGGGGAGACAGAGACAGGAAGAACTCCATGAGTGAGTTCAAGGCCAGCCTGAAACTACATAGTGAATTCCAGGTCAGCCTGGGCTAGAGAGAAACCCTACCTCAAAATGCAAAAAAATAAAATAAATAAATAAATAAAAAAATAATAATAAATACCACAACCGTGAGTTGAACAGTTCTTCATGCCCCCCCCACACCCCAAGGCTGCTAGTAACTGATTATCTCTGGTACCGCTGACGTGAAGCTGGGTGTTATCTCTTGGTGACACAGGCTTCGCCTCTGTGTTAATTTCTTCCACTGGAGAAGGTAGACTTTGTGATTTGATTCTTCAGTTAGAAACCAAAGGGCAAAATTCTGCTCGTTTTTTTTTCCCAGTGTTATGAGGTGTTTTGCTTTTTTAAAATGCCAACATCTCATTGTGTGCTCCCTCAGCTCTTGAATGACATGATCTTGAAGGGTTTTATTCAAACTCCTATTGCTCCATCAAAAAAAAAAAACTTTAAAAAAAATTGACGAACCTTGTTAATTTAGCTCATGAAATTGTAGAAAATGAGAACATGTCTCAGAGATGATTGAAAAACAGACAGTGAAACGTACATATGGAGACGTCAAAATTTGGGATCATGTATGTTCCAGGTTCACTGATGAGTAAGCCACCTAACTCACTTGGGCTTTGGTACTGAACCTAAGACAAGGCTGGAGGCAGAAGTGGGGGCATGTTCTTGGGGACCAAATATTCTAACTGATGTTCCCTCCCAGGGAAACATGCAGCTGTCAGAGACAGAATCATGTAGTAAAATCACCAGGGAAATTGTGAGACATGAGTCATGGTTTTATTTGTTCTGCTTTTGTGAGAATTGCAAAAACTTTTTATCAAGATAGAAATGGAAACCTTGAGTGTCACCTCATGGGAGCCCTGACACTCACATCAGACAGGCGCCCTGACCCACCCCCCTTGCAACTCTTGTCACGCTATGTCTCTGCCAAGGAGTTACCCGGCTGTGTCGTGTTCAGTGACCAGAAAATTGCCCCTTTAGATAGTCCTGAAAAGCACCAGCTCCTGGCCTAAAGGGGCTAGATTTACTGGAGAGCTCTTACCTCCCTTCCCTCAGGCTGTTCAGACTCCAGAGTCCATCCCTTCCTCTATCTGGTCCCCATCCCTGCCCAGGACCACCCATCACTCACCACTCTCTCATCCCAGGTCCCACTCTTTTTTTTTTTTTATTGTCCATAATGAGTTACATTATTTAATGGGCAAACAATGAGTTGTTTTCCCCAGTTCCCCAATGCCCCTCCTTCCCATCCCCAATCAGCTGGATATCCTCCTCTGTGGGCAGTCTGGATCAGTCCTTGGGGCTGGGGGACCATGGATAGCCTAGGAGTCAGCCTGGCTCCACCAGCCCTAGTATGTTGTTCTGAGGGGGGCCATGTCTCTGGATATTCTCCCCCACCAAGGCTCTCACAATCGTTCTGCCCCCTCTTCCGCTCAGTTCCCTGAGTCGTGGTGGGTGAGTATCAATGCTGCTTTATTGTTGAAAACTTAGGGGTCTCTGTACTACTGTTTTAGGTTGTGTCAAAAATCATTGGTGTCTGTCTCACTGGCTTATCCTGTGTTGACTGATTGGCTGTGCCAGGTCTCACTCTTAAGAGGCCAGGTTTTGAAAATGGATTCCTGCTAAGGTCCATATCTGCTACTTCTTCCAAGAAGAGACAATATCTTTGTACGGTTAAAAAATTTATTTATTTATTTATTTGCAAGCAGAGAGAGATAGAGAGATAGAGAGATAGATAGATAGAGAGAGAGAGAGAGAGAGAGAGAGAGAGAGAGAGAGAGAGAGAGAGAATGGGTGCACCAGAGCCTCCAGCTAATGCAAAGTAACTCCAGATGCATGCGCCACTTTGTGCATCTGGTTTTACATGGGTACTGGGGAGTTGAACCCGGTCATTAGGTATTGCAGTTAAGTGCCTTAACCACTGAGCAATCTCCCCAGCCTCTTTGCATGGTTTATGACAGCTTAGTAACTATTTCATGGAGCCATGAGTTTTCATGGATATGCCTGAAACTTAGTCCTCTGTCAGGTATGGTTTCATCTGCCTTCTTCATTAGGGCCGCACAGTGTGGCCAAGAGGGGCTGGGCTCTGAAGCCAGATCCCCTAGGCTGAAACCCCACCCAGCTCCACTGCCTACCAGCTAACCATTTAACTTCTCTGTGCCTTAGATTTGTCATCTGTAGAGTATAATGTGTCTACCTTACAGAACTGTCACTTCAGGAACACTAGTTAAGGATTTGTTATGAGAATCTCTAAGGGATTATTCAGTAAGATTGTGCATGTGTGTGGTATATGTGTATCTGTGTGTGCATGTGGAGACCAGAGAGTGTTTTCCTCAATTACTTTGTTCTTTATTTAACAGAGGTAAGGTCTCTCACTTAAACCCCAAATTTGTAGAGTCAGATCATCTGCTTAGCCAGCTTGTCCAAGAATGCCTTGTTTCTGCCTCCTGAACATTCAGATTACCAGCAGTTGGTTGCCTTGCCCACTCAGCGTTTATGTGTTGGGAATCCAAACTCAGGTGCCATGCTTACCCAGCCAGGGCTTTACCAACTGGGCCATCTCCCTCGCTTTTCAAAAAGTATTTTTTTTTATTGTTTTTATTTGGAAGCAGAGTGAGAGACAGAGAGGAGAGAGAGTGTGTGTGTGTGCTAGTGTTCCAGGGCCTCAAACCACTGCAAACTAACTCTAGATGCATGTACTACTTTATCCATCTGGTTTTATTTACATGGGTACTGAGGAATCGAACCTGGCTCATTAGGCTTTGAAGGCAAATGTCTTAACTGCTGAGCCAACTCTCCAGCCACCCCCCAATTAAAAAAAAGCAGGGTCATGTATAGCCCAGGCTAGCCTCAAACTCCCTATGTAGCTGAGGATGATCTTGAATTTAGGATTCTGATGCCTTCATCTTCCAAGTGCCTGGGATTATAGGTGTGTACCACCACACCCAGGTCTTGCAGTGATGTGGATGGAATCCAGGGATCTATGCATCCCAGGCAAGTGTTCTGAAAGCTGAGCTACATCCCCAGCCCCTGCAAAGTTCCACTTGAAACTAGTTTCCATTGTTTAAAAAAAAAAACATACAAACTAAATCAAAACAAGTAGACAAAACCCAAACTCTCACCACCTCCATGCAAAATCTGAATAACTTCTTGGGACCCCTGACATGAGGGGAAGTTTTTTGGCACCTCTGAAATCTTACTTAGCTGACGTCAGGTCATCAGCTGGAACTTCCGTTCGTAGTTATTGAAACTCAATGGAATTCTTTTTAAAAAATGTTTTATTTATTCATTTTCAAGCAGAGATGAGAGATGAGAGAGAGAGAGAGAGAGAGAGAGAGAGAGAGAGAGAGAGAGAGAGAAAGCACACCAGGGCCACCACCTTGTGGGCCTGGCTTATGTGGGTACTGGGGAATTGAACCCGGGGCCTTAGGCACTGGAGGCAAGTGCCTTAACCACTGAGCAATCTCCCTAGCTCGAAACTCAATGGAATTCTGTTCATCCCACTCCTCCATCAATGTTTTATTTTTCAAAATTGTTAATTTACTAGTATTAGTCTGTTTACATTTCACATACACTACAAGAGGGCATTGGTTCATGGTGTGGTAGCAGCCAGTGAAGACAGCCTTCCCAGCTTTGGAGGAGGGAGGTGACCTAGCCCTCTCAAGGGATCCTGTGGCACCTTCTTCCTTGGGGAGCTCTTGAACTTGGCTACATGCCCTTCATGTCCATGACTGAGGGCAGGGAGATGAGCTTCCTGGAGGCCTGAAGGTCTCCTCATGTTCTTAAATCATGTTTCATTGTTTTCTCAAATTCATTGGCAGCTGTGCTTTGACTTACTGCTTTTATCTCTGGGAGCAACTATTAGAGAAATTAGGGGTGTTGGGGAGACAATATGAGCTTTGTCAGAATGACTCCACACAAGTTCCCTCCCCAAACTCCAATGGCATTAGCTGCTTGTCTACACCTGCCATGTCCCCAGGAGCCCTCCTTTGAGGTCTGTTCCATTTCAGGCCTTGACCCTGTGGTTCTCCAAGGAGCTACTTACCCTTAGCTGCCTTAAGCCCGCCTCCCTCAGGTGGGCTCCTTGAGTGTGTGTGTGTGTGTGTGTGTGTGTGTGTGTGTGCGCACCCACCCTACCTGGCACTCATCACTCTGTCTTGTGGGTCCTCTCTGTAACCTGGTGAAGTCTTTGAAGGGCAGATCTGTGCCCAGTTCCCTTTGGAGCCTCCAGAGCATGGCACACGGCCTGGTACTCAGTAGATATTTAATAACCATTTGTGAAATGAATGTGAAAAAAACGAAAAAACCAGCCCACTTTTCAATGGTTGGTGACAACATATTACTGAGCAAACTTTACCCTTGGGGAATGAATCATAGTTAATTTCTAACCCATCCTGAGGTCCTCCGACATGGAAACGATGATCTTCATTCCTTATTAAAAACGTTTATTTATTTATTTTTTAATTTGCTTGGATCAAGGAACTTACTGAATGATGACATAACCGTCACCAGCAGGAGAGGCCAGAGACACTGGAATCAGGCTGTTTTGAGCTTCACTGTGGACTTCAGTGACCACATGGCCAGAACACTGGGTAGTGTTCAGAGGGACACAGGAACCCACACATCCCCACCCCCACCATGCTGCTTGGGAGGGGAGGGGCCAGCATTTTCCATTACATAGCACTATTATTGCCAGGGGTAGAATGATGACAGACAGAAGCTCTATACATTCTGGGGTGGGAGTGAGATGTTTCCACAGAGATTTATTGCCCTTGGGTTTGAGAAATATTGAGGGTTTTTTTGTTGTTATTGATTAATTCTCTGCTATTTATACTAACTGCTGCTACATTTTTAGAGCTCCATTGTCTTTTTTAAAAATGTATTTATTTTTTGGTGTGTAGCATATTGTAGGGTGTGTGCATGTGTTTGGTGTACGCATATTGTGTGCAGACTCTCGCCCCCATGAGCTAGATATGGAGGCCCCACGAGGACTTGGGGTGCCCTCCTGTGTCCCTCTTCTGTCTTAGTTCCTTGTAACAGAGTGTCTCTCTGAACTTGGAACTCATTATTTTTTCCGTAAGGCTGGCTGACCAGCAAGTCCCTGCGATTCTCCTGTCTCAGCTCCCATCAGTGTTTACGTGATTGGGCGTACAACCAGTCCCAGTTTTTTACATAGGTGCTGTGGAATCGAACTCGGGTCCTCGTGCTTGCTCAGCAAGCTGTCTTACTCCCTGAGCCATCTCCCCAGCTTCACTTGTAGAATTCCAAGTTCACAGGACAGGAAGGAAGATGTACAGAACATTTTAGGGAGCATGGTGCTTCAGCATCCCCCATGACTTTTTTTTTTGGTGGGTCGAGCACAAGTCATAGGCATCCAACTTTGTGCATCTGTCTTTACATGGGCACTGGGGGATGGAACCTGGGCCCTCAGCCTTTACAAGCAAGCACCCCCAAATGCTGAGCATCTCTCTGGCCCCAGCATTCAACTTTGAATCTGGATCCTCACTAATGGAAAGAGAGGGTTGTTTTTACATGGATATTTAAGTCTCAGAAGAACGCCATAGCATTATTTCTTTAGCAAAGCAATAGCAATAGGTAACATCTATTAAGTGCTTACTGCATGCCAGACACAGTGTTTACTGCTTTTAAACACAGCATTTCATCTGTTCCTTGTAGCACATCTATAAAAGTCGGTACCCTAATATTTTTAGAGATCTGAAAATATCCAGCAGGTCGAGGTGAGCTTTCTCAGGTTATTAAAGCAGAAGTTGATGGAGTTGGGATTTCAACCAGTTTGGCCCTAAAGCTGGATGCTTCCTCCCACCCATGGCTCTGCTAATGAACACAGTTATTTATTTCTTTATACCCTGTGGCTGTGTTCTCCAAACAGTTCCGAGCTTTCAAAAATATTTTGAAAATTCTCACTCAGATAGACTGAAGCAAATACATCTTATTTTGCTTGAGACTTTTCCTGGTTCTTGCACCTTTTTCTTTTCAGCCTGGAGAACCACTCTTGGGGAATGAAACCTCCCGCTACCTCCAGCACCGGCTTTCTTTGCTTGCTTTTAGACAGCAGCGCCCCCCCCCCCAGCTGCCACTCATGGCTTCCTACTGAGCAGGACAGGTGGTTTCCATGGAGGGTGTGACTGTGGAGATGTCTGTCCTCAGCACCCTTCCACCCTCTCATCCCAATGCTAAAGAAAGCCTGACACAGCCCAATGCTGCTGGGCCAGATGTAGGCCTTCTTCCTGGAATCTGAGGTCCTGCATCTTCAGTGGGACATTGATGACATAAAGAGCCTTTCTGTGGCTTCCTACTGTCATATTGCAAAGGATGCCCACCCTGCTGTCCCCCTCTGTCCCCAACCCCCATCCATGGACACTTACAGCCAGGGCCTTTTCTGTATCCTTTACTCTCAAGTGATTCCCTGAAAAGCAATGGGGAGAAATCCCACTGGAACATTCCAAAGAACCCTTTCTCTTGCTTGAGCTGAGGCTGAGGTAGTCTTGCTCTTGGACCTCCTGTCCATCACGTGTCATAAAAGAGGATTTAGGCATCACTTGTCAACGTGAAAAAGAAAACCGGGTGGTAGGTAAGGAAACGGGAAATGCATTTTTGTTTTCTCACAAACATTCTTGATGGAGAGGCACACCTCTAGGGTCCTAGGCAGGTATGCTGAATGAAGAGAGTTTGCTCTCAGACAGGAGAGGAGGGGAAAGCACACTCACCCACCTGGGACATTGAGCTGTTAAAAGGGTTGATCTTGACAGAATCTAACTTCTGGCAGCTACTTTAAAAAAAGGTGGGGGCATGACTCAGGAAACTGAGCGGAAGAGGGAACAGAAAGAATGTAAGAGCCATGGTGGGGGAGAATATCCAGAGACATTGCCCCCCTCAGCAACAACACACTAATGTGGGAGTGGGGGGGGGAACTGGCTACCTCTAGAGTAATTCATAACCCCATGACTGATCCAGTATGCCCACTGAGGAGGATCCCCAGTGGATTGGGGACAGGGAGGAGGGAAATGGGGGTACCATCATAAGATTTGCTCATACAATGGATCTAATTATGGATAATGAAGTTATCAATTTTTAAAAAAGGTGGGGAGGGGATACCCAAGGAAATAGCTTTAGTATTGTCCTTGGGAACTGGGAAGAAAAATTCCCGGTTGGGCTAAGTGTACAGAAAGATCACAGGGCTTTTCCTGTGTTTGTACAGAGGCTTTGAGCTGCGACTCATGAGCAGATCACTGGCTAAAGAGAGTGGATTGGGGTGAGGATGAAACATTGCTTCCTCTGGGAGTTTGCACAGCAACAATGCAAAGGCCAAATCGCCTCTGTGCAACAGCTCCCTCTGCTGGATTCTTGCATGGAAAACAGCCCTCTGCTGTCTGAGAGACTTCAGAGTCTTCAAAGTTGGCCAAGGTGGTTTTCCCTGCTGTCCCCACTGCAGCCTTGACTAAAACGGTACTTTCTTAAACCCATGCTTGGAGGAGAGAGATATCCAAGGCAGATACCTGAACAGGTGCTGGGAAGCCTAGGGGTTTAGGAAGTCTCCCAGAGAGGGGAAGCTACTTGCTTCCAGGAACTGACTCCTTTTGAGATCTCTCTCCAGTGACAGGAACTCATGAATATTCAGTGGGATAAAAGCTGAGCTTCGGGTTATGAATATCACAGAGCCTTGCAGGGAGATATTGATGTTTCAGGTATTTCTCTCTGGGGGCGGGGTTCTTCTCATCCTGGGGCATGTGGGAAATGATCTGTGGCTCCAAGGGACCCCACGTTAATAAGGAACATCTCCACCTGTTCTAATAGGGCAGGGACCTTCCCTATTAGAACAATGATGTCTAAAGCAGCCTGCCCACCAGAGCTTTCTGTGATGATCTGGGCTAATGTGCCCAAGGAAATGAATTAGTGTGTGTGTGTGTGTGTGTGTGTGTGTGTGTGTGTGTGTGTGTGTGTGTGTGTAATGTGCCCAACTTTCTATGTGGGTACTGAGCATTAACAGGCATTTTTACTAACCTAGCCATCATCTCATCCCCTGATTTTCAAATGTTTAAAAATTTGGATATAACTTTAGTTTTATTTCAGAAGCCTCATGTATCTCGTGATGATGATCTGTTGGACAATATGGTTCTAGAAAGACCTGCCGTATGGGTTTCAACATGGGCAATGAGATCAGGTGCCACTTCAGAACATCGGGGCTGCAGGAGAGCTCAGGAGAGAGTATGTGGCCCTGAGGCAGGAAGCAAAACCCTGGAATGGGCATCTTGCTTCCAAATAACCATGTGGATTTGGGAAAGACCTGCCCCTTGCCAGTCTGTTTTTATCATGAGTAGGGGCGGGACGTGGTGGCACACACCTTTAATCCCAGCACTCTCGAGGCAGAGGTAGGAGGATGGCCGTGAGTTTGAAGCCACTCTGAAAGTACATAGTGAATTCCAGGTCAGCCTGGGCTAGAGTGAGACCCTACCTCGAAAAACAAAAATTGGGCTGGAGAGATGGCTCAGTGATTAAAAGCACTTGCTTGCAAAGCTTGATGACCTGGGTTTGATTCCCCAGTACCCATGTAAAGCCAGATGTACAAGTGGCCATGTGTCTGGAGTTTGCAGTGGTAGCAATCCATAGACCTCCACACACATATGTGCATATGCATGTTCTCTCTTTCTCTCTCTCTCTCTCTCTCTCTCTCTCTCTCTCTCTCTCTCTCTCTCTCTCTCACACACACACCCAC
>PVHP010044805.1:0-13903 GCA_004024765.1 Zapus hudsonius | reverse complement strand
CAGTGTCCAGCTTGCAGTTGGCCAAGCCATCAGTTTGTAGGTTCAGGACCTTCAGATGTTTGAGAAGGCAAGCGAAAGGTGGATGAGACAGCTTTAGAAGTTCTGCTCCCCATGCCAGAAAGGAGAGAGTGGGAGAGAGATGGAGAGAGAGAGAGAGAGAGAGAGAGAGAGAGAGAGAGAGAGAGAGAGAGAGAGAGAGAGAGAGAGAGAGGAGTCCCATGGTGGGAAAACAAGCCATGAGGCACCCCTCAGAGTTTGTCAGGCTGGAGAGACTCAGGCTGTCAGGAGTGCGAGCCTGAGGCGTGCAGCCTGGCATGCTGGTATGATGTCAAATGAGAGGCAGAAGCTGAGATCAGGTTAACCCCAGAGAGAGAGGGACACTCACTGAGAGCAAGAAGAAGGAAAGGCAGAGAGAAGGCATGAGGCCGAGGCTGAGAGAACGAACAAGGCCAAGAGAGAAGGAGGCAGAGAGAGAAGGAATAAGGGAGACTGGAGGAGCAAAGCTGAATTGGGTAGGAGAGCCGGCCTAGACAGAGAGCCCAAGCTTTCAGAGGGCCCATTACAGCTGGGCACTGGTCTGGTCTGGGAAAGGGGCTGGCTACCTGAGGGAGCAATCGTGTGTCTCCCTTACCCAGTTTGGCACCAGATGTAAGGTTTGAGACCACAAGAGACCACTCTGAAAGGGAAGGCTTTAATCAGAGAAAGAACATCCAACTGCAGGCAATCTACCCAGAATGGAGAAAAAGCCATCTGAAATGGTCAGATTTGGGGTTTTTAAGGGGAGATAAGGCTGTGAGTCTATGGGCCAGTCAGTCTCGCAGGATATGCAAGTCATGTAGGTCACATAGGTGGGGTGGGGCAGGTGGTCAGGTAGATCTCAGCATGGTGGAAGGAATGTCCCCCCAGCCAAATAGAGATACAGCAGGGTGGGATCTTGCAAGGCAAGTTTTAGCTCTAAAACCTGTTGGGATCTTGTGTTGATATTGACACCTCTCTTGAAGCTTGCCACACCAATTCCGAAATTCCCTTCAGGGGAAACTGAGGTCCTGCAGGTGGACTCCATTTAGGGGTGTAAGTTTCGAAGATCTCCCGAAGACAGACCACCAGAGACTCGAGTCAGAGCAAGCGCACAGGTCTCTTTATTCAGACAGGTTTGAACCTGGACCACAGCCACACAGCTAAGTAGCTAGCTGGGAACTGCGGTCCCGAGCACTGAAACCGAAACCTTTCTAAAGGCTAAAGCAAACATTCTTTGGGGTACCCACAAGTTCTTATCTTTATCAACCCTATTTTTAGGGTCTAGGGGTGAGGGTCAGAAGTCATTGCCTGCATAAGCACATGTATAGAAGCAGATAAGCAGTTAGTTAGAGGTCTGTTTGACCAGATGTCCGGTGTCTGGCCATCTTTATCTTCTCACATTCCTATGGCCCAAGCATCTTTGCAGAAGCAGAAGGCAGTATTACTCATTTAACCCTTATGGGCCAGTTGCATATTTGACATTCCTACAGCTACTTTCCCAAACTAAAGTGAGCAGTTTGAAATAAGCATTTTGTACTTAACTATTTTATTCCACAAAAATCTCTATTTTTCTATTTTAAACACACTTTAATTTTTATTATCACAAATTTTATAATCACTCTTCACAGGGCCTGGGTTGCAATCTAACACTCCATGTGGGGACCTGGTCCAGTACTAACTAAGATAATACTACAGATCGAGTTATTGCCTACAAAAAAGAGTTATAATAATTTGAATGTTAAAAACCAATTTTCCTGGAATTATAGTTAGCCACCTTATAGACGGTCATAGATATAAAAACAAGCTGTTCAAAAGAAAAACAATAATTGAAAAATAATACATTATTTTAAGCATTATAAATTTAAATCAGATAAAGTATTTTATAAATTACAGGTGACTGTAGCCACACAAGGAAAATATATTGTCAGTCTAGTTAAAGAATATGATGACACAAGTAAGGGATTTTTCAGTTGGTTAGGATATCTATTTCCATCATCTTCTACCTTCCTGTCAGTAGACCAGATTATTCTTGATTGTTGTAATTATCATACTTCTATTGTATATCACATGTAAATGTTATGTCACATACAGAAGGTTGGAAAAAGACAAGTAAACATATCTGGATCATGAAGGCCAAGAAACTTGATATGATCTAGGAGCTTCTTTCTTAATGGCTCTACCAGCAGCTCCTCCATTATGAATGCCAGCTTCCTGCCTCACTACATCAGATACTAGGAATGATTCTTCCTAGGGATGTGAAACATCATTTCTCACCTACATCAGATCATAGGAATGAACCTTCCTAGCTACACAGAACATATGAAATATAATTTTTTGGTCCCTGCGTTCACATTGTGATGCTTGGCCAGCAGGGGCAACTGTGAACTGAAGTCCTGGAAAGTGATGCATCTGTCTCAGAATAAGGCTGAGTGGACTGGTAGATCTCTCATGGAGATGGGATGTGGAGGTGCTACAGAAGATCAGGCTGAATGAATTGATCTCCTTTAGAGATGGAATGCTGCAGGACCACAACAATATTACCTTGGGCTACTTTTAGCTCCTTCATAGCCATTTATTTCCCACCTCTGTGTATGGCCTAACATCCTGGTGACTCAGTTGATCCTTTTTAAATGTAAAAACAGATCACCAGCTTCCACCAACCCAAGGGCTAAATATGTGTCCAGAAAATATCTAAAGTCTATGGTAGAGTGTTTCTCACCTTGCTATAACCTGCCTAGCTGAAGGTCAGCTAATATATTTATAAAGATCCTTGATTTATTATTTTGCTTTGTTCTAGAACTATAAAACCTAAAGAAAACGTTAACATGTTGGAGCATGGAATAGGGGTAACCTAAATCTGTGTTACCAGGCCATGGTTACTCATACTTAGCTCCAGAATAAACTACCTGTTATCCCCATTGAAGTGAGAATAGTATCTTTTAAATTAACATCCTTAAGCCCTTTTTGTGAAGAAAATAAACCCACTTCTCATCAAGTTCTACTTCTTGACCTTTGCTTTTATGTGTGCTGATAAACAAAAAGTACGCAAACAAGCAGGCCCTTTGTAAGTGCCATGGAAATGGAAGATCATGATGCACCAGTAGTAGGGCAGGAAGTCCAGCAGGTGACAGGAATGGGACTCTGAGAAAAGGATCCCTGGAGAAAAGACAGACTTCTCATTCCTAAACACAACATTTATTATGAAACTATAGAAACAACCTGTATGTCCGTGATCCCATGTGCTGGTTAGGTGAGTTTGTGTAAGCCATGTAAGAGATCTCCATTTCCTCGTCTTGAAAAATGATTATAATGACTTTGTTTGTTTTCTGGGAATGCTGTGGACTTCAAATGAGGTGAAAAAGACATTTGTCATCTTCAGGCACACACTTCAGGCACAGTTGATAGGAGGAAAGGGTTTACTGAAGCTTCAGTTCCAGGGGAAGTTCCAAAGAGGTTGGCCCCCTTTCACAGGTCCAAGCAGAGAGAGAAACCATCACTGACACCACATGTACATAAGCAAAACAGGCAGGGGGGAAGAGAGAAGATAGTCTTCCCATTTTATATAGCCTAAGGGTGGAGTCTTGCAACCCTATCCCAGACATGTTGGCTTCTTGAGTCTCTGGAATTTCCTTCTGGCATGGCCCTCTCAGGAAATATTTGTTTTTAGCGCCCCTAAGCTTACTTACAACCTACCCCTACTGAGAGGGTTACCTTCCTGTGAACATCCTCAAGAGACCCACCCAAGATGACCAAAAAGGTCAATTTGACAAAACCTCACCATCACAAGTCCACCCCTTGTCAACTTGACATCAAGCCATATCTCCTTATATCATACTTAATTTCCAGATGAAGACAGTAATAAGATCAGAATTCTGCCTAACATGATATAACTATCTCACATACAACTGCAAACATGTACTCTCTCTCCAACAAAATGCAAGGTCTCTTACCTGTGACTTCTATAAAATCAAAATAAGTTACATAGTTTTAAGATATAATGGCACAGAGTAAACATTTACAACTGACTGACATCCCTGACATCCACCAACAGAGGAGGGAGGGATAGAGAGACCAAAGCAGCAGCCACATTGGCACCTGGAGGTACCCAATAGGAGTGGGATTCAGCCTTCTTTGGCCTCTAGTGCCCATCTGGGATCTGTCCTTAGTGTCTAACTTTCTTGATCAATTCCCTGCCCCTGGGAAGCCCAGCAAAACAGCGCAAACCCCACAGTGAAAGCTGCATTGCAGCCTGTTTCCTCTTAGGTCCCATTGCCAGTTTGTACAGGGCAAGGGAGACAAAACAAACTTTGAAATAAATAATTTTTTTTGGAGCCGAAGGCATTAAAGAATGAAGGCTGTACCTTTTGGCATTAGCATAGAGACAGAAGAATTTTCACAAAAGACCCCCTCAGATCTGGCCCAAGTAGTTCCTCTATATTAAGTTTAGAGGCCTTCACAAGTTTTAACCTTGATATCTTTTTTTAAACTTTTTTTCTAATGCAGGCTTTGGAGTGATAGAATTCCTGATTGCTTAACCAGTACTGTCTTTCCCTTCTCTACTGTGGCCTTGGATTTAGCCCCTCCCACCATTTTTCAGTCAGGTATGTGGGGGTGAGGTGAGAGAACTCTGGCCTTGAAGTTTTTGTTCTCACTCCAGTTAAGTAGTTTGTCCCTGGTCAGAGAGAGATTTGAATTTTCTCTGGGCTCTAAGTCCCTAACTTCCCTAGTTTATAACCTTTTCTCATATTTTCTCTGTCTTTAAGAGTCTCTGCCTGAGACTGACAAGAGGGAGCTCCTATTAAAGGGAGGAATTCACAAGATGGGTGACTGCATGCACCCTGCAGGGAGAAGTACAGAAAGGGGATAAAACCCTTTAAAATTCTCATTTTCCAGGTACTGTATTATTAATACCATATCTTCTTGAATATTCCATTTTAGAGTTGGTGATAATACAACCTAAAACAGTGGGCTTGCTGACAGACCCACCCACAATGATAAAGACACAACTTCCATAACACAGAAACTTCTTGCACAGAAAAGAATATATTCTGTAGCCTCAGAGCTGGAGGCCAAAAACTTACATACTGCTACATACAGGTTTACATTTAGACTCTTAGGTGGCCATTTCCCTGAGGTGACTTAAATGAGTAGTCATAGACCCCGGCCAGCAGGGTTTGAAACCAAGGGGTGGGGAAAAGAACAAAGAAACACAGTCTGGACAAAAGAGCAAACAGGCAAACTCAGAGAGCAGGGTTTACAGGAACTCTTACTATAATTTCAGAAGGAATTACCATCTACTGACTAGCTGAAGGACGGTCTAGTCCTTCTGTCCTCAGTACAGACACAAAGACAAAACAGGACAGCCTACAGAAACAGGACCCTAAGACTCACAAGAACACAACCATTAAACAGATTCTTATTTAATTTTCATTAAACTTGGTGGAACTATTTTACATTAAAACCTGGCCCATCCTGGTGACCAGAATCACATTTGTCTGGTAGGGGAGCTGCAACCTTGGAACAATGCCAAGGGCAGTTATCCAGCCTGGGGGGCATCAGGCCCGTGTTGACAGCTTATCCAGTTTGCCCTAAGGATCCTACCTGGTTCTGACTCTCGTCTAACTCTGCTGATCAGTGGCCCCAGTCCAAGGCTCTGCAGTTCTCTGTCTGGCCCCATGGAAAGGAGACCCCAGAATCTGTTTCCAAGGGCCTCAGCGGGCTGCAGGTCAGGGAGGGGCAGCCCCTTCTTACCCAACAAACGGGTACAACTGTCCAGTCTTGCTGGGTGCTCCAAAGTGTTGTAGAAATTCCCCGTGACAAACAATTCCTTAACAGCAAGCGGAGAGTGGAGTTTCATTTATTATTATTATAAATTTAGGAATTTACACTGGTGGGCCAAGCATAGATGAAGTGTTGGCCCCAGCCCAGTTACAAAGGGATTTTATACACAGAGATGTGTACGTGACATTAGGCATGAAAATTAATAAGCACAGGAAGCAGATGCCTACACATAGCAATTTACACTTTTACAATGGGTTCTGGAGAAGTCTAGATAATCCTCCCCAGGTATTCTCCAGTCTCATCTTTTCCCTAACTTCCTTGTCACAGTTAAAGCAGTTGCTCCTTTGCCTCACTGAACTTCAAAGCTCTGGTAGTTTCTCACCTCATGCTGTGTGACTGGCCATCTGTGGCCTGCAGAATGTAACAGTGATTAAGGGGAGGACAGTAAGCTCATGCTCATTTTGCTCTAATATGTGTATGGTGCTGGTGATGATTTTTATCTCCCTCTGCTTGTACCTGTGAAAGGGGGCCAGCTTCTTTCACCATTATGGAATTTCCTCTAGGTCTGTAGCTTCAATGAATCCCTTTCTCTCATAACTGTGCCTGGTTTGGAGGTTCCTCACAGAGGTGTGTGGTGGGTCGCTATGACAGAATACTAGCCAAACCCAACCCTTTTTCCCATAAACTGGTTTTGGTTGGGTGTTTTTCATAGAATCATGAAGAAACTACCAAGATTTTTTAGGATTTAAGATTATCTGTGATATATAAACATTTATGTCATTAAATTATAATATGAATATGCTGATGAGAAAGTCATAATAGGTTGAAAATACTTTAAATTGAAAATGCATTTAATATATCCAGGCTATTGAACACTATTTTTTCATTGTGAAACAAAGTGTAGCTTGCTGGGAACTCATCATTAGCTCAGGAAGAGGTCAAAATTCAAAAATTTGATGTATGGTTTCTACTGAATGGTATTGCTTTTGCATCACTACAAAGTTGGGAAATCACAAATCATTGTACATTATGAGTCAAGACTATATAAATATATATACACTCCTTGGAACAGTGTTTCTCTTTTTGCCATTGTAGTGTTTACCTTGGCTCTTGGGATCTAAGTGTGTAGAGTATCATAAATAGAGCACACTGTACATGATTTAAAAGTAGTTCAAGTTATAAGTGGTTTTCACATTCTCCATAAGTATACTTCAGTACACTCAAAAATTCAATTTTGATGAAGTCCAATACATCTACTCTTTCTTTTCTTCCTTGTGCCACTGGTTCTAACTTTTGGAGTCAAGTGCCTCAAATTAATCCAAACACAGGTGAACTGACCAGACTATGCTGGGGCCTTGTTTCACAATAAATGGCTGTAGGAGTCTACAGGAAAGAAAGTAAATTGATTAGCATGCAGTTAATGGAGGGCAACACTGAGAATCAAACTCATGTTTCATGTTTACTAACATAATTGCTCTAATTATAAAAAAGGTATAATTATGGTGAACTATGGAAAAGTGAAAATAACTTTCAGAGCAAGAATCATTTAAATGAAGAGAAAAAGTGAAGTCCTCCTTATGGCGCTATTGTTTGTAAAAAGTGTGTTAAATACAGCATATCAACATAAATATACGAGGGCACACCCTGATCATCACCTGAACTTTGCTTCAGCAATTTCATTCCATTGTGCAATGGAATCTCAGTCCGTTCATTATTCTTATATTTACTTGTGTTGGCTAGTGTGATGACTATGTACAGACACCAGGGGGTAGTCAAAGAAAGCATTTTGTCTGCTTTTCCCCTTATTGCTCCTTCCATTTATAAAAATGAACTTAGAATTATTAGATATCAGGACTGACAGGTTTGACACAGGATTCTTATCTGCTGTCATTTTAGATTAATGGAGCAGAATTTCAGAGCTACAAGGACTTTTTACTTTGCTTGGAGAGGATGTGAGATTTTGTTCCTTTCTGCTGCTTACTTCGTTTCTTCCCTCTGTCTCCCCCTTCTCCCATTTCCTAGAATACTTTCTAAAATGCAGTCTAAGTGTTAGAAATAAAATATAAGCATAAGTGTTCTTTATGAAATGGAGGTTGGGTACAAATGCCGAAACTTGTATTTTCACCACTTCATCAAAGAGGCTAATATATCATTGCTTAAGGTTGGGTGCATGGAAAAGATACCATCACTCTATTCCTGTCTCTTCCTTTTTTGAGAAGGAAATGAGTACCACCCGAGGACTAAAATGGCTCTTGCATTTTGAAATATTTGAGGATAAGAAAACAAAGAAAAAGAATATCTGATAACATGTGAATATTATGCAAAATTCCAATTTTAGTGTCCATAGAAATTATTAAAACAAGTAACAACCATTCATTTGTGTATTGTCCATGCTCTTTTCAAGCTATAAGCTGAGCTGAATTGTTGCCAACAGGCACTGTACCCGAGCTTCCTTAATAGGCATAAAGTTATACAAGGAAATCATTACAAAAGTATTATTGGGGCTTTAACATCCATAATATCACACTCTTGTAACACATATGGTGAAATGTTATATGATGTGTATAACCATAGGGGCACAATGTATATTAGGCTAGCCCTAGTATGCCTGGGTAACATTTCCATAATGCTAGCATAAATCTGGAGTATATGTAATAAATTAAAGGATGTATATCAAGTACAGCAAGCATTGCAAGCAACTCAAATGATAAGATCCCATTGCTGAAGACATCATAGGCTGTGGTTGCAGGAATTTGAGAAATCAACGTGGAACTGAAGTAGAAGCCCCTTCTCCACCATCTAGCTGATTTAGTTTTGGAAAATGCTTTGTAAGCTGCTGGGGGAGAAAAGTTGGAATAAGCAGTGGGTCCTGTAAGCTACAATCAACTAGTCAGGCAAGACATACCCATGGGTATAATAGTGTCACATAAGTTATGGGGTAATCAACTGCTCTTTGATTGGATATAAGGCTCTGTTCAATTGGAAGGAATTGATGCCTGGTACTGAGAACCCCAGAAGGACAGAGGGAAGGTTCCATTTCTTTAATTTTGTTTTCAATGAGCAAACATTATGCCCATCAAAAGCCTTCTAAATGCCCTTCGATTAATCTTAATCAAAGGTTTTGGTTAAAGACCTGTGATGGTTAAGTTTTGATGTCAACTTGACCTTTCAAGTAATCTTGGGTGGGTCTCTGAGGATGTTTACAGAAAGGCAGCCTCTCAGCAAGGGGCAGGATGTAAGGAAGCTCAAAGGAGCTAGAAGTCAACATCCTTTCCTGTGTGGGCCATGCAGGAAGGAAATTCTAGAGACTCATGAAGCTATTAAGTCTGGGAAGGGTTGTAAGACCCCACCCTAAGCCTTATAAAGGGGAAGAGATTCTCTCCTTGGCCCCCTGCCTATTTGCTATTGTGTGTGTGTGTGTGTGTGTGTGTGTGTGTGTGTGTGTTATTGGTGATGGGTTTTTCTCTCTCTGCTTGGACCTGTGAAAGGGGAGCAGGCCTTTTTGCATTCTGGAACTTCCCCTGTATCTATAGCTACAAATAAATCCTTTCCTCCCATAAACTGTGCCTGGTTTGGAGATTCATCCCATCTGGTATATGGCTGACTGCGATAAGAACCTTCTTTTTCCAGATGGTGTTGAATACTGAAGATTCATCAAAATGACAAGAAGAAAAGCTGAGGGCTTAGCACTGGACAGGTCATCTCTATCCCACCTGCCTGGGCTCGGGGAACATTGCAGAGGAAGTGGTAGAATGTATATCAGTGCTGCTCTCACCGCCAGCCAGAAAACTCTAGGAAGGTGGTGGGAGACACCAAGGAGACTCAAAACTCATCAAAGCAGAAAATAAGAGGCTACCAATAGCTCAACACTAAAATTGATTTCTGCTATTCCCTGCAAGGCTCAGGGAACATTGTGAAAGATGGAAATGAACAAACACATGAGCCACAGGGTGAGAAGGAGTACTTTGGGCCCAGTCCTCCTGACATGAACCAGCTGGTGCCTTCATGACCTCCACAGTGGTTTTTGATATACCCACAAGACCCTACATGGAGGATTTAAGAGGACAAATGGATTGAAAGAAGAATTAGATGAAAGACTGCCCTGTGAAAGTGGGGTCCTCAGTAGATGGGGGGCAAGGGGAGAGCAGACAAAGGAAAGCAGTGGAATAGAAACACCAAATTACAGTATGTTCATATATTAAAGTTTTCAATAGTCATCACCATCAAGTTTAAAAGTTAAATTTTCAGTTACAAATAACACTATTTACAGACCTAAAACAATGCAGAATTCCCCGATCCCATGGAATGTTCCAGGAATCTCACTGAGGAGGCCCTCAGCAGGTTGGGAGCAGGGAGGAGGGAAATGGGGGTACCATCACAAGTGCTATTCATACAATATTTCTAATTGTTAGCAATATATCTATATATATATCTATATCTATATCTATCTATCTATCTATCTATCTATCTATCTATCTATCTATCTATCTATCTATCTATTGGAACATAACCATGAACTTTAGCTCAATTGTTTTTAGGTCTAAGACATCTGTCAAGGTACCTCTTCAAACCTCAGCTTCATGTCTAGAGCATGAAATTCCTCCTTGATGAGTTTTAGGTTTTTGTTTAAATGTCATTTTAAAAAGTCATTTACCTGTTTCTTCCTTGCCAGTTAACTTTCTTTGTGCCAGAAAGTGCTATGCAAACTTCTGGTAGAGAAAAGCCAGCAATAGTCCTACTCAGCTCTGTGCTATGTGCCTCACAATTGACATACCAGGTAAGATTTGTCCACTGGTGGCACAGATGTCATGGGAGTGACTGATCACTATCTGGTTGGACTTGAGGCCTGTTCAACAGGAGGTATTTCATATTTGATTCTGTAAACCTGACCAAAAACCAATGGGTACCTAGGTACTAGGTAGCAACCTAGATAGTAGACAGAACCTAGGTACTCCATAGTTACCTACTACTATATGTTAAATGGGTAGCCATGTATGTGTGTGTGTCTGTTTGTGTGTGTGTGTGTGTGTGTGTGTTTCCCCATAAATTAGTACCATTTAATGTCTTCTTACTACAATGGACCCTAAATAATGGTGGTAAAAATACTGCTGAAATAAATTATTATACACAGTCAGCCTTAAACAGGAAATTTAAATCAGCCCCTTCAATGTCCAGGAGACCTTGCAAGAAGAGGGCAAAAGAATATAAAAGCAAGTGGATTTGAAGGAAGGCTGTGAAATTCTGTCTTCTGGATGTGACATGACTGTTACCTGTGGGAATTTACAGCAGTTATGGTTCCATGCACAAAATTGAGCATGTAAATAATTCTCTATTGATGGGAGAAGGATACATAAGAGCCTACATCTTCCAGAGTAACCAAAGGCAGCTAACGGTTACTGGGGGATGGGGAGTCAGGTTCATCAGTGTGCAAGCAAGCCAAATTTAACTCAATGGGTTAAACAACAACAAAAAAAGGCATGAAGGTCTGGAGAGATTGCTTAGAGGTTAAGACGTTTGTCTGCAAAGCAGAAGGAACCAAGTTCAATTCCTTAGTACCCACATAAAGCCAGATTCACAAGATGGCATGTGTGTCTGGAGTTCATTTGCTGTGGCTGGAGGCTCTGGCATGCTCATTCTCTCTCTATTTTCCTCTTTCTCTCTTATTTTATCAAATAAATAAATAAAATTTCAAAAAAGGCATGAAAAGGGGAGGAAAATGATGTTAATGGGAGCAGAGGGAGATAAGAGTGAAGAATTGGAGAGAATAAGAAGAAAATACATTATAAACATGAGAAAATGGAAAAAATGGATAATTTTTCAAAATCATTTGAAAAAAACAAATCAAAATATTAAAAGTCACTTAAATTTAAATGTTATATGAGCAAACATCCACTCAAAAGAAAAATAAGGCAATACAGAAGGAATAGAGGAACACAAAGTCACAAGATATATAGGAAAAATGTTGCAGATCAAATTTCAGTCATTTCAATAATAACATTAAATGCCAGTGACTTAAGATCAAGTTTAAAATTAGAATTTGTCCAATTGGATTAAAAAACAAAATTCATTTTTTTGCTCTTTATAAAAGATACCATTTGTGTGTGTTTTAGTTATTTTTAATTTTTCATGTGCAACTAAGAAATAACTGCACTTATGGGAATATCAAGTGACATTGTGTTAGATATATGCATTGTGAATGAATGAATCAGGTTGACATATCCATCACCTCACATCCTTACCACTTTTAAAAGAAGACTTTTTAATTTATTTGTATGCAGAGAGAGACAGAGAAGAGTGACCGAGAAGCAGAGTGGAAGGAGAGAGAGAGAATAGTCCCACCAGGACCTCCAGCCATTGTAAATGAACTGCAGATGTAATCTGACCTTATTTGGGTACTAGGGAATGGTTTGCTCCAGGTGTCCCCCACAAACAAATGAATGTGTTCTGATAGATCGATCCTCAGCTGATGGCAGTTTGGGTTTTACAACCTCGATGGAGCTGTGTTGTTGGGGGCGGGCTTATGGGGTTATAAGCCAGCTTCCCCTTGCCAGAGTTTGGCACACCTTCCTGCCGCTGTTTCAGTGCTGTGGCAGAGGTGATGTCCAGCCCTCTGCTCATGCCATCATTTTCCCTGCCAGGATGGAGTCTCCCCTCGAGTCCTTAAGCCAAATAAACCCATTCCTCCACAAATTGCTTTTGTTTAGGTTCTTTCTGCACAGCAACTAGGAAGCTGACCCCAACAGAACCCATGCCATTAGGCTTTGCAGGCAAGTGCCTTAACCACTGAGTCTCTCTAGCACCTTATCAGATTTTTTTATGATGAAAATATTTAAAACCTACTCCTTCAGTAATTTGAAATGTACATTGTAACTACTATATTTTCTGTGATGTGAAATCCATCACATGGTCTTAGTCTTCTGTTTAAGTGAGACTCTGTCCTCCTTGACTAACATCTTTCCTTTCTCTTACATCACTGCTTCCCTTTATCTAAGTTCCTGGTAACAAGCACACTTTCTACTTCTATGAGTTTGACATTTTTATATTCAATAAGTAAGACCATATTCATTTGTCTTTCATTGTCTGGGTCTATCTCACTTAGCAAAAATGTACTCTAGATTGATCCATGTTACTACAAATAACAGAATGTTCTTTTAAAGCTTAATCATATAGTATTCCAAAATGTCCGTTGATCTCACTTTCTTTGTTCTACCATTGAGGAACATGTAGTTGTTTCTATATTTTGACTATTATGAGTAGTGCTAGGGATGGCTTATTTCTTCAGATAATTTATTAGAATTGCTTTGGCATATATTCAGGACTGAGATTTCTGTATCATATGATAATTATAGTCTTAGGGTTTTTAAAAAAAGGAACTTATATATTTATTTCAAAATGGTTGCACAAATTTATACCATGAACATTTTATAAGGGCTTCTTTTAGGTAAAGCTATTTTGATTTTGAAAAATGTAAAAGTATCAAAAGCAGAGGAATGGATAATGATATGTCATGTAAATAAATGGCTACAAAAAAACTGGAGCAGTTGTAGTAATATCAGAAAAAGTAATTTTTAATCTTCAAAAGTTTGTCTTTAGAAGCCCAAAATATCTAATATCTGGCTCTTTACAGATTAAGTCTTCCAATCTCTGCTTTTAGTGAGTATGGTAATTCCAAGGGATATAGGAAAACATATTGAGCATATACATATGCACATTATGTATATTTATAGTATATATGTGTATCTACATGCAGAAATTCTTTCCTCATTAGAGTAAACATCTTGCAAAAGTGGTAAATGCTAATCCTGTTGTCTATAAGTAGGAAAAATAGAGTTAAAATAGGTGGAATCCTTGTTTGAGGGCCCAAAGCACATTTTTTCAAAATCTGTTCTTTGCCTAAAGTCACTTTGCAAACATGCCCACCCCCTTCCCTGCTGATTTCTCTTCTGTGGTTTCTGAAATCAGCCCACTTTAGGGGATTTCAAATGCTCCCTAAAGCTAGTCTTATCCCAGACACATTCACAATCATCTTCCTAATAGTTATAGGGGGTTGTGTATATTGTGGTTTTTTTGAATACCCTTTGGTTTCTAAAGAGATGTTGATTAC
>PVHP010044804.1:0-13952 GCA_004024765.1 Zapus hudsonius | reverse complement strand
CGCACAGACACTAAAATGTATTCCGCTTTCCTAAAGGGAATCCACCTGAAGGTGTTCAAATATTCTTCAGGTTTTGCTTCTCTACCAAGTCCTACTATGATCATCTTTCCATAATTTTGTCGTCGACACCACAATAACCTCAGCTATCTTTTCTAAGTTTACCTACCAACACTGATTAAAGATATTTTAAAAGTCTGTCAATAACATTATGAGTAGTTTAATGGAAAAATTTAATTACTAGCTGTTCAAAATCATCTAATGCGCTGAAGCCACTGTCTTTGGAAAGCCAGAGATGATCAGAGTAAATGGCACAACCAGATTTCCTGCCTTTTTTTCTTTAAATTTTTTTTTGCCAATTTCATGTATGTATATAATATATTTTTGAACATATTCATCCCCGTTAGACTCTATTTTCCTCCTATTTTGGCTGAAATCTTTCTTCTTCCAAACTAGTTACATTTCTACTTTTATGTTTTTTTTCCCCAATTTATTTCATTCCTTCAAAAATCATGGGAGGGGGTTGGGGTTATAGCTCAATTATTGAAGAGCCTACGAATCAAGCATGAGGACCTGGATTCAGCCCCCAATCAAAAAGCTAGCTATGGTGTTGTGTGCCTGTAATTTCAGCTTGAGGGAGGTGGAGACAGGCAGGTCCCTGGAGCTCACTCCCTAGCCATTCTGGCCCTATTGGTGATCTCCATGCGAATGGGCGATTCTGACTCACAAAAGCATGGATGATATTTCTGAGGCCACTGTTGCGGTCAGCTTTCTAGTAGCTGCACAGAAAGAACCCAAGCAAAAGCGGCTTGTGGAGGAATGGGTATTTTTGGCTTATGGACTTGAGGGGAGACTCCATCCTGGCAGGGAAAATGATGGCATGAGCAGAGGGCTGGACATCACCTCTGCCACTGCAAATGAACTCCAGATGCCTGCACCACTTTGTGCATCTGGCTTTACATGGGTACTAGGGAACCCAACCCAGACTTTCAGGATTTTCAAGCAAGTGCCTTTAACCATTGAGTAATCTCTCCAGCTCCAGAAATAGGTTTTGGAAGCTCTCATGAAATTGGATGACAACCTCTAGGGCTTGGACAGATTACCAATGCTTAGACAGATCAAGCCCTTCTTTCTAGATATGTCTGTCTGCTGAACTTCCCCATCACACTTCCGGCCATGGTCTTTCTCGATTCCTGTCTTTTTGTGTCTGTCTCCTGTGACTCTTTTTGGTAATGGCTCTGTTTTTCCTCCCTAATTCTCTGCTCAGAGCAATTCCTGACACTGTAGGCATTTCACAACATTTATCAAACGAATTAAAGCATTATCTAAAGAAAATCATTTAATCACTCCAATATTGTGTCTATGCTAACTGCTCTGATAGATCAAATGTGTAACTGAAGCAAGAAGGCTACAAAACCCCAACATTCCACTAAAAAGACGGAATGATCAGCGCTGACTCCACCACATGCGCTGCAGAAATTCAGAGACAGATCTAGAGGCCTTTGAGGAAGTTGGTCTGCACCAGAGAGAAGCTCAGCCTGGCCGGACCCAGCCGTCTCTGCTGCGTAGTGCAAAAGCAATGAAGGCACAGGAAGGAAGGGTTGGCCAGGAAATCAGTCTTGGCATGGAGCCACATCTGTTCTTTGTCAAATGTTAATGACCTTTGGTATTTGTATACGCATGTGGTAACCATGTGTGTATACATGGTAACATGTGGACTCGTGTGGGGGGTGCATGTCTACATGTGTGCACATGTGTGTGGAGGCCAGAGATCAATATCAGTGTCTTCCTCAATCAATCTTCATCTTGATTTTTGAGTCATGTCTCCCACTGAGCCAACAGCTCACTGATTGGGCTGGACTACGTGGTCCGCAAACCCCCAAGGATTCTCCTGTTTGCGTCTCTCCTGAGCTGGTATTACAGGTGTGTGACATCACGTCTGGTATTTGCATGAATGCTGGAGATCTAAACTCAGGTACCCGTGCTTGGGTGGCAAGTACTTGACTCTGAGCCATCTCCTCAGCCCTCAGAGCCAAATTTCTTAATACTCAAAAGTTCTGGCTTTAAAGTTGTCACAGTAAATGTTATAGACTTCTTACCTGAACATTCATTCTTTATTCAATAATTTATTGATTCATTCTTTCTAGTACTTATTGAACAATTATTTTTATTCTGTCTTGTGCATAAATCAAATATATGGTGTGATTTGTTTGAAACATACACACACACAAAACTAGAGTGAGAGAAAAAACTCTTACCATAGTCAAAAAATAGCCAGTCAAGGAACAAGGTGGCTTCTGAGTAACTCAGTTTGGTTTTAGTGTCTTATGGGCTCAACAGAGGCAGATAGCATTGCCTACATCAGTTTTTCTGTGCTTTACATAAGCTGTCATACAAAAATAGTCTTTACATTTTGTCTGGAAGCACGGTCAGATAAATAATCTCAGAATAAACATATCCTTCTAAGGAGAAATTATAAGCTTAAGAATCATTAATATGAAAACCCGATTAACTTAAAACGGGCAAAATGTGGTGGCAAATGTTGACTTATTTTTCAGTTTCCAAGAGGGGGTTCACTTAACATCCTTGAACTTCTCACACAACACAAAAAGCATTTCAAACTCGGAAGCCAGTGAAATTTTGTGATTTTTTTGAAATATTTTTGGAAGACATATTATTTAAAGTTCTTCCATAAAATTCATGTCAGTGGGTTCGTTTTTCTTCAAGAACGAGCACAGTTATTATTGGTGTAGCATTCTTGCCACTTTCCGTGTTCACTAGAAAAGAGGCGCTACCGTGATTCTCTGGCAGAATGTGGACTTCTAAGCTGCTATCTTTTTATGAAAATGCATATATTCGCAAGAATTACCACTTGGGAAATTGCCATTACCAGAGAGAACAAGCGATGGGGACCTATTTTCTCTCTTTTATCAGCAAGCTGGATTGAGTCGTTCCATTTTTTTTTCATTTTCAGAAATTGATGAAATAGAGGAAGAGAAACAGGTTCCAGAGGCAAGAAATTGAATGAAACTTTTTAAAGCCTGAGAAATTTAAAAGTGGAAAAAGGGGCCGGGTCATTTTGAGACATACAGTTTTGAATATTGATTTTTCTGTCCAAAATTGATCTGAAAGTATGACAAATGTTTACTCCAACACCCAAGGCAGCATTTAAAAAAAACCCAAATGTCAGGATGAAAACCTGATGGTCGGTAACCTTAGTGGAAGGAAGGATAAATTCTCTTGTGTGACCCAGGGTTCCTGCAAATGCCTCCTTTGTCTTCGTTCGCCCTCTCCGTTGCACTGATCGAGGAAAGAACAGGGCGAAATCTTACTGCTGTCAACAAAACTTTGCCTCCCTCCAACACCAATGTATTTTTCTTTTCGTTTAAGAAGAAATGACCAAACCTGTTAATAGTGTGCGTTACTTATTCTCGGTAATAGACGGTCAATCATTAGGCGTCTACTTAAAGCTGATGAATCAGCACCACAGAGAATCAAAGGGCGGCGATGCCATGCTAAATAGTTTTCCCTGCAGACCTCAAATTCTATTGATTTCATTAGATGTGCTAATTTAGCAGTTCTCTGGTTTAAAGGCCATAATTACAACACAACACACAACTTGTGTGTGTATATAGGCTTTTTTGCAGGAGAAACCCTTCTGTTCTCGGTTTATTAACAGCAAATGTACACATTTTTTCTCTGCAAAGGCTAGTTATAAATCTCCCTTATGTATCCACAAGGCTCTGTTATTATAGTCTTTTATTAATAAAGTGAACCATTTTATACAGTGTTAATGAGTTAGGGCTTATCTCTTGCTCCTTTTTATGGTGCAAATGTGCTGGAGGAGGGGACAATTTATCTAAGCATTTGGGTGACTAAAGTACACGACAGTTTTGATAATTAGACTCCATCTATCTCTATTTTCACTGATAGAAAAAATGTTACACTTGATTTTCTCATTTTCAGAGCTGGATCAGAGTTCAGAGAAAACAAATCAAACACAGTAATATGATAATAGAGCTGAATTATAGAGTGTCTTCACCATAAGTGGATTTTTACTGCTTTCTGTGTACATTGTTTTTGAAACAATTACTCAGACATGAGGAATAAATTAGGTTGGTCTTGCTGTCTCTCGGAATGCTCATTTTACCTTTGTCTGCTCCTTGGCCACGTGTCATCTTACACCTGCCACGTGCAGAAACGGTGCAAAGAGCGGTGTCTCCGCTTCTCCACTTTGTTCTTTTGTTCTGTCCATTGATTTAGGCGGGACAGTTGGTTTGTAGGGTTGCTAGTGGAAATTGGGGGTGAGTGGGTGTGTGCACACATGCGCAGGCTGCTGCCCTCTCCTGGACTTCATTCCTAAATAATTACCAAAATTAAACAATATTCTTATTTAAAGGAAAAGAAGAAGGCAGAGGAAAATCTAGAGAGTCCTCTCTTTTGCACCTAGTTATTAATATCTATCTGTAGTTTTTTAATATTTTATTTATTCATTTTCAAGCAGAGAGAGAGAGAGAGAGAGAGAGAGAGAGAACACCAGGGCCACCACCCTGTGGGTCTGGCCTATGTGGGTCCTAGGGAATTGAACTGGGGGTCCTAGGCACTGGAGGCAAGTGCCTTAACCCCTGAGCCATCTCTCCAGCCCTCTATCTGTATTTTTGATAGGCCAGAATCACCAGGTCTTGTTCAATAAGTGTTGAATAGCTAAAGAACTTAGCAGAGTCTCTTTCACTCCCTGATAGACAAACTCTGCAGTATTTACTACAGAGGATACTGTCTAAGTCTTGGAATCTGTAATGGATTTGGATCAGGGAGCCACGAGGCTCTACTAGAGAGAATCAGGTCTATATAAAACCCTACATTTGATGACCCGCTTACTTGGAACACATCAGTATCAACAGTCTGATAGCCTGGAGTTTGCGAGGCAGAAGCAAGAAGAGTAACCACTTAGAAATCAGATCCCATCCACGGTGGTCAGGAATGTGAGACTAATTTGGCTCTGAATGAAGCAGGTATATCAACAGCAGAGTTTAGTCTTTCATCAAGTATCTTACACTTTGGCCTGACAGCAAATGTCACCTACTGGAAGTCAGGCTAACAGAAAGCAAGAGGAAAGGCCGCAAAGGATACGCGCTAGAGGGAGAGTGACAGCAGGGAAGGCAGCCAACTACAGACAAATCTGCTCGCATCATCCGCATCAGGGAATTTGAGCTGGAAAACGGTTGCTCCATGAAGGGCAGAATGTCCAAATCGCCCTGGCATCTCTGAACAGCCCTCAAGCTGTCGCTACCACCATCTCTGACTCAGGATGTTGAGGAATCTGGTCTTCCTCTGCCCCTTTCAGCTGGCTGGGGCTCCCAGCAGCCTGGCACCAGTTGGGAGGTGCCTGGCACCCCCCCCTGCACTTGGGTGGTGACGGGGCACTAGTGATGAAGTCTTTTGTTAAAGCCTTCAGATTTGCTTGTTAGAGAAGCCAGCATCTCCTACCTGGCACAGAAGTCAATATTCAGCAGATTCTTCTCTGAAGCCTGAACTGGTCATTAATTTGGTCTGTGGCTCAGGTAGAGATGGCCGTGGTCAGAACGGCCCAGTCTTTGGAGACAGAAGAACTATGGTGTTGAATCTACCTGTGTCTTGGTCAAGTAGGAGTTTCGTGGCCTTGAAAGAGCTCAGGGGAACCAGGGAGGAGAAACAAGAGAGAAATTCATGCTCTTTATATGCTTTCTTTTCCTACAAACTTGTGGAAAATCTAATTTCTGTTACTATTCCATATGACCATCCTTATCCTCAGTGGACAACACAGAAGCTTCTTTTAATTGCATTAATTAAGCAGCCAATTAATTGGCAACAGTTGCTACCTTCATTCATTTGCCATGAAGCTTTTGCTGCGTGTTTTATGTGTGCGCATATGTGTGTGCGTGCATGTGTCATGTTCGGTGTGTGTGTGTGTGTGTGTGTGTGTGTGTGTGTGTGTGTGTGTGCACAGATGCAAGCACTGTGCACGTATGTGCAAAGGCTAGGGGAGAGCTTCAGTCCCCTTCTCCATCTCTCAGTCCTTTACTTCCTTGAGACTAGATCTCCCCCTCAGTCCAGAGCTTCCATGTTTTTGTCAGTGAGCCCCATGATCCCTTCACCCTCCCCCTGTGGACTTGGGTACATCCATGGCCCACCTTTCTATGTGGGCTCTGGGAAGTTGAATTGGAGTGGGCTCAGGCCCATCCAAACCCTCCTAGTTCAACAGAAAAGCCCTCACTCTTAACCACTGAGCCATGTTCCTGGCCCTGAAGCTTTCAGACTGTTTTAAAAACCTCTTTGGGTGTATGCATGCGTGAGTGTGGGAGAGACTTGAGTGTGGACACATATGTATCGTGGCACCCATGTGGAGGTCAGAGGACGACTTTGGGTGTCTGTCCTCACCTGCTACCTTGTTTGAGGTGGGGTTTCTTGATTGCTGCTGTGAATACTAGGCTGGGTGGCCTGTGAGCTTCTAGGAGCTCCCCTGACTTTCCTCCCATCTTGCTGTCGATGCTGAGGTCGATTTCAGCTGGTCAAGTTCCTGCAAGTCCAGCTCTCCACAGGTTCTGGAGCTCTCTTCTGGGGTGCCTCTCCGGCTGCAGCCAGTGCTGTCCCCAGAGCCGTCGCCCAGCTCCAGAATTGCCTTAATAAACCCGATGCTGTGTTCCACTGAACAATCCTAAGATGTCTCAGAGAGGGTCTTCTCACCTACACCTTACACCAACCCACATGTGATAAGGAACGAGGGCAAAACAGAGCTCTGGTGTGAACGCTTTAAGCATAATTATCATCCCATTTTCATAAATGATGTCCAGATTTTTAAATGGAAAACGTGTACATAAAACCTCACTTGTTGGGTTAGAAGGTGCATGGAGATACGATCGTTCACTTCCTTTCCTTGCTCATGTTTTATAGTTCATTTGCCCAGGGACAAGAACAAGACCATGTTTATTAACCTAATAAAGAAGCCTACGCAATGATGATCATTTACTCCTGACCTATAAGAAATAGGATTTTATTTTATTGGAGTAATGAAGTATTATAGCTCTGGGATTTCTTGGCTCTTTAATTCCTTCCAAAGTCTCAGGTTTTCAGTTTCAAAAAATACTAAAAGCATCTCGATGCCAAGCTACTGCATTTTTAGCCTTTACATAGGTTTCTGAAGTTTTCCTATTGTTTAATCTTTCATTTCTGACCCACTAAAATATTGTTTGTTGGTATTTTTGCCTTATCAGGCAACTGCTTGAAATAAACTGGCCGGTGATGAGGTCAGAAGACTCTTATCATTTGGTAATCTAAATAATCACAGATTTGTCCTGTAGATGCAGATAGAAATGTGTTCATGTTAGTTTCATTGTAGTTCTGTCTGGAGAAAATGTGATAAAACAGATAACCCCCCAATGGTCTCTATAATTCAATAAGCCTACCATAATAATCTCCTTGAATAAATCTGAAATTTTGATTCCTCCTTTGAAAATACCACCAACCTCTGCTTTGAAAATATATTCCTTTTGGGCCTTCCGAGAGGAAAGTAGAAATTTTGAGGAAATTTGTTATGTGAAAATATTTCCTATTTTTCTCAACAGATGATAGGATAGATCTGTGGTTTCCAAAATTTATTTCATTTCAACTTAGTCCAGTAAATAACAGTCTAGTAGAGAGTCTGCTTATCTGGCAGACCCTGTGGTAGGATGAGCTACACCACCTAGAGTCTGGCTTCTTTCACGGTCTGTTGAAAAGATGAAATAAGATCACTAATATTCACAGTGCCTAGCACAGAGCGAGCCCTTAATAAAAGGCATGGGAGTGTCTGGAGGGCCTAAACACCCTTTGCAATGGCAGGTCCTGTTGGCATCATTGAAATGATTGCAGAGTGTTGTTCGAATATCACCAATGGGAAGGGCCGCTACAGCTTCTAGTAGAGCCAAATTCCAGTCACTTCTCACTGAATAACTTCAGGTCAATGTCTTACTCAGGATTATAAGTTTTCTGCATAACTTGGGACAGGAATGACTGTTTTATGCTCAATGTCTTGGGCTGGGTCATCTCCACAGCAACAGGTAAGATGGGATAATACACTGGACAATGGATGAGGAACACAGGACCTCCACATGCCTGGCACACATACACCTGCACAGACCCATATAGGCACACACACACACACACACACACACACACACACACACACACACACACACACACTGAAAAAGGGAAGGGTTTATTTAATGACTACCCAGTAGTGATGACCCTGGGGCGGGCTGGAGCTCGGGTTTGCGGAGTGGCCTTGTCACTTGCCCACGATCAGTAGAATGGTTGTCCCCGTAGCTTAAACAAAGAATGAGGCCGGGAGAGTCTGCATCGTGGAAGTACCAGTCGGCTGGGGGCCTGCGAAGAGGAAGAGACGTTGCTCTGTCTGCTAAGTTGGAAGGAGGACGCACTCCTACAAAGCATAAAACGCCTTTAAAGGAGTTGAAGGGTAAATTTCAAGTGAGGTCTGTGGGCCACTTCGTTTCTTCTGCCAGACACCCTTTGAACTCTGTTCTCGCATCACCTCAGCTGTTGGGGTTTGGGGAAATCAAAATGAACAGAAAAGGTTCCAACCTCAAAATGTAATAAAAACGCAGGAAGCGATCATTGCCTTCCCGTCCCATCTTCTAATATTGTGGCCCTCATTCTAGGAGCAGAATTCCAAGAGCAGAACCGCTCCGATTTAGGTTGCTCAGCAAGTCTTTATCGGGAGGAGAAAATGAAATAGAGATGTCTTAAGTGGAAGCTATATTAGGAAGAAAGTCCTTTTAACCAATGCTTCGAACTGAAAGATTGTGTAATCTTTGCTGACTGGTGGAAAATAATTTCTCAAAAGACAGAAATGCCTCCTGTCCTCTACTTCTGTAACTATTAGAATTTACATTAAAAACCCTCTGTGTTTATAGTTCCTTTGGCTTGTGTATGTGTGTATGTGGGGTGTGAACAGGTGTGTGCAAATGCACATACCCTCTGCTCATGTGTGCCAGAGAAGGTTTTTCGTTTTCCACCTGTTTCCTTGAGACAGAGTCTTCACAGCCCCTGAGGAGTCCTGCAATCCACCTGCCTTCCTTCCCTTTCAGTGTGTGTGGCCAGGCTTTTCCGTGGGTGACAAGAGTTGAACTCAGATTGTCACGATTGTGCAGCAAGTGCTTTTACACACCGAGCCTTCTCCCTAGTCTCCCAGAATTTATTTTTATAACAATGTTAGTCCTTTCCAAAAGAAACCATTCTGTCCTTCTAGAAGAAAACGTTTATTCGCCTGCAAGAACGAGTGTGGTAATAGCCTTAGCAGGCTTCCTGGGAAGCTGCTACAGAGAGTTTCTGCATCTCTAAGAGTTCTGTTAAGTTCACTGACTTGGGCCAGGAAGACCGGGATGAGTACTAGGCTATCCAGGATCCCTTGCCACAAGGACTAATCCAGACAGCCCACGGAGGAGGATATCCAACTGATCAGGGATGGGGAGGGGGGGGAATTGGGGAAGTCGGGATAACAACGCATGGTTTGCCCACTAAATAATGTAACTCATTATGGACAATAAATATTTAAAAAAAAAAAGCTATGGCCTTTGGAAGTAGCACTAATCAGGAGAAAACCTTTGACTGTTCCTCAGTTTCCCTTCTGCTGTGTTTGGAATCGTGCTTGCAAGAAGGTTAGCTCATGGTTGAAAATGAAATCAAGCAATCACTCTTCAGCTCTGAGTAAGCAGTTCATACCACCTGAACAATTACAGAATCGTCGTGTTCAATTCTTTAACTATAACTTATAAGTGATGGTCCTTTATCATATAGCGAGAATTTAAGAGCTTAGGGTTGACTAAGGATAATCACAGATCAAAAGATTATACGATATAAGCTATATAAACTGAAAGGAAACTTCAGATGTATTTTTCTTTTTTGTTTCTCATATGACACTGATGTAGACTCTATTTAGATCAAAATATCATATGCGTGTATGTGAAAAACGTGCCTTTTTATAGTATCTAGTTAATTTGAAATCAAAAGAAATTTGCGCACATTTTAATATCTTCCTATTCATATGTTGCTTTCTTGTTTTAAACTGATTATGGCCCAATATTCTCATTTTCCTTTTTTAAATTTTTCTTTATTTATTTGAGAGAGTGAGAAAGAGGCAGGAGAGAGAGAGAAAGAGAGAGAGAGAGAGAGAGAGAGAGAGAGAGAGAGAGAGAGAGAGAGAGAGAAAATGGGTGCATCAGGGCCACTGCAAAGGAACTCCAGACACATTGTGCATCTGGCTTTACGTGGGTACTGGGGAATCAAACTCTGGTCCTTCTGCTTTGCAGGCACAGGCCTTAAGCACTGAGCAATCTCTCCAGCCCTCAAGATTCTAATTTTCCCTAAATGTTTATAGTTTAAAAGAATCTTACATCATAAGATGATCCATGTTTTGGAGATTCCTGTCCAAAAATGTAAAAATCATCAATTGTATTATAGGTTTACTTTGATTGACATGAGGGTTTACTTTCTTAAAACATGAGCTGAAAGCCCCACTGGGTGGCATCCACTCAGCCCTCACCTTAGCAGGGTGATTCAGTAGGATTGTGAGTTCAAGGCTAACCTTGGCTCCATACAAAATTTGAGTCCAGCCTTAGTTACACAGAGAGACCCTGTTAAAAAAAAACAATCACACCAACACAAACATAAGTTTTGAAAAGAAACATTTAAAGTCCATATTTGTATTGAATGAAGGCCAACTGCTGGCGGATGCCTAATTTTAGCATTTGGAGTTCGTCATTCTCAAACATCTTCTGTCTTCTTCTTAATTATCAGAAAGGCTTTAGGAAAGTCAGAGGTCAAATTAGGAGATGAAACACACAAAAAATGAAATGTCAAATCTTTTGTCCTTATTGCTATGTCAGCTTGAGAATGAGGAACAATTTTATGATACAATGAGTCAGGGTCCTTAAGTAGACAGAATGTTCTAGATGAAATTCTGAGTAGATTAATGCCACTTATAAAGTTCCTCAGCAATTTCTGCATCTGCTCTGAGTTACTGAAATAATTGGTCCCTTACAACACAGATCGGAGAGACTTTTAAGGTCAAAGCGAAAGGGGACGAGCATCCTTTGCATGCGTTACATAACCATTGGCACAGAGATTTTCACTGTATTGACCAAGTGAACTAATTAACAACTGGTCTTAGCATTCTGCCTCCAGAGAGTGACCTTCAAAACATGGTCCGCACACACAGTGGCAGGCTGGTGTCCTGAGACCCTATTCCGGCAGAAGCCTGCGCCTGGCCTTTCATGTTGTTAATTGTGTCTACGCTGTGGTCTCCTTGTATTTCAGAATTATCACTGCTTGTTATGTACCTCAGAACACCTGGGAAATGACATTTCGAAGAATGAAAATAACACTCCCCCAGGAGATAAAGATTGGTCAAAAGCCTTTCATCTCCTGTAATTTTGGAGTCCAGTCTGAGGAAACCATTGGCCTCATTTCAAGAGCTGACTGTCACCCACATCACCCATCCCGAGGGGATGGCGAATGAAAGATTTAGGTGGTGTTTCTGGAGACCGACACAGATTTGGGTGTTTTTGAATCTCCTTTTTCAGACAAAACATCTGAACAAATGAATGCAGTTGCTCTCTTAAATTGCACAAATCTAAAAGCTGAGCCACATACTTTCCAAGTGAACTCAAAGATTAAAAGAAGTAAAGTATTATGCTTTCCTCTGGCACTCCTTGTCGAAGATTCATCTCCCTTCAGACCCGTGTGTACGTGGCAGGAATCTGTTATCAGCTCATTGTTATCACCACTCTTGGAAGGATTCATTAATTTTAGAACACAACATCTCTTTACGATGAATAGTTGGGCAAACCAGGAGCTTCGTCATTTCATCTATCTGCAGCCTGCTTGGCAGGCTTTGGGATTCTTTGGGAATAGTTTGCGGGATGAACCATCCCATTTTCAATAACCTCTGCATCTGTTCATGCAACATCATCAGGAAAGCGAATAATAAACCATTCTCGGGGAAACCCATAAAAGGCAGCCCTCCCCAGTGCAGGCTGGAGCAGGATTCCTCCAGACGAGCTTCTGTCATCAGGCCCAACACCACAGTGTGAGTAAATTATCATGGCTGTTAACCAGTCAAACTATAGAAGGAAAGTGGTAAAAGATGCCTGAGAGTGAATTAGGGGGCCCCCGAGTTTAAATCCTAAGTCATGGAAATATTAATCTTTCTAAAGTTTATTCCTCAGTAAAGCAGGACCGCAGATGAGATAGAACAGGTAAAGGGTGATGCTCAGCTATTGGTGGATATTTCAGCCAACAATTGTATAACTTAGAATATTTTCTGTGGGAGAGATGGCTTCGTGGTTAAAGGTGCTTGCTTGCAAAGCCTGCTGCCCTGGACGTAACTTCCTGCCACTTCCAAAAAGCCAAATGGATATTCGTTTGTAGTGGAAAGAGACCTGAAATGCATGCAGTGGTGCTCACCTGTGTGTGCTCACACACACACACACACACACACACACACACACACACACACACACACACAACTTTTGTGTGTTTGTTTTTCGAGGTAGGATCTCACGATAGCCCAGGCTGACCTGGAGTTCCCTTATGCTGTCTCAAGGTACCTCTATCTCCCAAGAACTGGCATTAAAGCTGTGCCCCATCATACCTGGTCTAAATAAATAATGTTTAAAGGTTTAGAGAGATTTGATTAGATGAAGAAAGGAAAAGAAGAGAACTTGTGTCCTTCCCGTGCGAAGGAAGGACAGGGTAAGTCCCACCTAGAGACACCAATTGGGTTCATTTATAGATTTTGAATGGGGCTGAGTTAAGAAGCCCTGGCACCAGCTTGGTCTTTTTGGGGGGTGGGGTGGAGTGGTGAACTAACCAGGAATTAAGATTCCAGGAATCTTAGCCGGGCGTGGTGGCGCACGCCTTTAATCCCAGCACTTGGGAGGCAGAGGTAGGAGGATTGCCTTGAGTTCAAGGCCAGCCTGAGACTCCAGAGTGAATTCCAGGTCAGCCTGGGCTAGAGCGAGACCCTACCTTGAAACACCAAAAAAATTCTTTAAGTCATGAAAATCTGATTTGCATAACTTAATAAGGTAATTTATATGTAATACAACAAGAAATATGGCCTCAATACGGTCCAAGATTGGTAGGCAATCCATGGCATGATCGTGTCCTTGAGATGAAAGTCCTTCTCAGTTTCCAGTCTTTTTTGTTGACCTTCTCCTGGGGATCAATCTCTCCACAGGTCATGATCGTCTGTTTAATTTTAGAGGTCACCGTATGCAGTAAGGCATGCTGGTTTTAGAGCCTTTCTCATGGGCCATCTGAACCCCATGGGCAACTTGGTTAGAGCTGCAGGCATGCTTGTCCCCTCCACACCTTCCAGTGTCTGGGAAGAGGGGTGGCATCAATTATCACGGGCCAATTGTGGTTTTTCTCCTGCACCGGTGGAGATAGATTTGCCTGGGCCCTGTTCCTATATCACACCTGAAGCTTCTTGCCTAATTACAAGATTTAGAGCGAAATGCTTTTTTAGATAAGCAACCAGTGCTGTCTGATAATTATTTTCTTGAATTACATCATGCCACCAAACACTGAGAGAACAGAAAGTTGCTCCCTGTGAGCTGCAGAACTTGAGTTGGACTGGGTGAAACTTGCAGCAAAGTCAGGCATCTGATGATTATAGGATTAAATTGATCTGCTTCAGTATAATGTACTCAGACCTTATTCGCTATTTGAATCCCCTGGGGAATCCTATGAAAACAAATTTTAATACAGCAGTGTGGAGTAGTGCTGAGATTCTGAGTTTGTTTGCTTTTTATTTTTATTTTATTTTATTTTTTAAACTATCTCACCAGTTTTTTAAAACATTTTTTAAGCAGAGAGAGAGAGAGAGAGAGAGAGAGAGAGAGAGAGAGAGAGAGAGC